>LR549880.1:0-39691 GCA_900536415.3 Caenorhabditis sp. 38 MB-2015
CGAAAATTGACCGGAAAAACAGCGTTGAAAACCGTTCCGATACCGACCGGTTGCAATTTGCCTGTGTAAGCAAACGACAAAGGAGTCTCTGGTTCGGTTCTTCCTTGTGGTCAAATTTTTTTTTATTCTTGATAACTGCTTTTCGATTCTCAAAGAGGCTTGAAAATGAGCTTCAAACAAAGAGAGCATTTTTTAATATCCTGAATTGAAAAAAAAGACAAAAGTTTTGCCGCAAAGGGGAACCGAACCCTCGTTGTTTGCTCAGAAGAAACGCAAGTTAACCAGTCGACAATGAACCCTTATAAGGGAATGGTGTGACGAAAATATGAGGTTTATCAATGAGAACTACATAGTCTTATAGAGCTCGAAACGACGGTTCCGATGAGGCTGTTGTAAATGTCTTCTCAGTAGCTCAGTGGTTAGCGCGTCTGCCTGTCCAACGTTGGACCTTGTTCGAACCCCGACTGCGCCAACATTTTTTTTTTTTGGATTAGTGCAACAAACGGCAATGAGAAAAACAAAGGTGTTTTTTAAAAACAAAGAAAGTGAACAAAATGTTTAAAAAAAATTAAAATTTGATAAGTGAGATGAGGCTGAATCACACAAAAAAATTTTGGAAGCAAACATTTTTTTGACACCATTCATACTTCACAAATTCGTTAGCTGACATGACTTGTAAACGTGCTTTTTTCGAACTTCAGGTCTTTTCCTCTCTAGGTTTTGTATTAAAAAAGTCATAATGAATGTGGGAAAATATATAGGCGTCTAAGAAAAAAGACGTTCTTGTGTTTTAGCGTCGAAATGTAAAAGGTTTTCTGTATCTACTGACTAATAAGTTACTATTTCATTCAGATTCTCACAGAAGCAATAGGAACGTTGATATATAAAAAAAAATCAAATCGAATGACATTCGATTGAATCCTGCGCTAAAATGATGTTTTTGAAACGTACTCAATACTAGTTTTCAAAAGTCTGTCCTTAAGAAATCTCATCATATAAAGTTACTTAGATCGCAGGAACAAATTCTAGAGGAATTTCAAAAATATTGAGAAAAAGCTAATCTGACCTCTGGAATGAACCAAAATAAGATAATCTTTTCACGATCTCATCAGAATATTCAACAGGAAACCGGATGTTCTGAAACAAGAGGTCACACGTTGCAAATTTAGTAATAAATTAAACGTGTTTGCACCCAGTAGAACCAGAGATCGGGTTTAGAATGGCAGAATTAAGAATAAACAAAAAAAAGTGGATCAATTCTGGTAAATCTGGAAATTTAGTGATACTTATTATTCGAATTAAAAACTAGAACATACTGGTGGATGAATCCCGTAAATCACTGGATTTGAAATCGAAACAACTGGTTTTAAGAAACTTTTAACCAATTAATCGAAGGTACACTAACTATACTCACTAATTTTTTGGACAATATTCCAAAAAAAAAAACAAGTCCCAGTTTAGTATAGTGATCTATGGTAGAGATAGGGATCGCAAAATAATATACATAGAGATAGGCAAGCTTCAAATATACATAAAATAATATACACCCTTATATCATCCAATCTTGTCCAAAACAGTTAGAGTTTAGCAGGCTGGAGAGTGCGAGAGAAGAAAATTATCAATAGAGCGAACATTTCTCTGAGAACGTCTATAGATATAGAGGTATGTCCTGAGCGGTTCAGTAGTGACCTGTTCTGCCTATAAGCCAGAAGGTCGGGTGTTCGAACCCCAGTTGGGTGATTTTTTTTTTTTTTGATAGAGGGTTAGGATTTTGACCCAGCCGCAGTTCGATCATCCAACCTTCTGGCTTATAGGCAGATTAGGTCACTTCTGAGCCACTCAGGGCACATCTTATCTTTCAAGCAAAAAAGTTGCATGTTCGCTCTAATTTTTTCTCTAGCTGTTTGATTTTTTCATTAAAATACAAAAACTTGATCTTTTGATCATTTCAAACATCCACATTAATCGTGTTATAAACTTCCTGAAACATTAATTTCCGCAATTTTCTTTTTCGCAAAACTAAGTTTCGAATATGATATGATGCAAGCTTATTATTACGCCCACCAAAAACATATGAAATAATAAAATAAAAATAATCAAAAAGGAAAAATGATAAAAATAAAAGATTTGGGTGCATTTGAAAATCCAAGTACAAAAATATTATTTTCAAGGATTTGTCGAAAAAATGGAACCTGATAAAAAAAAAGAAAAAACAACTAAAAATGTGCGAAAATAAATGAGAATAATAAATAAATTTGATTTTTATGTTGTTATTATGATTTTTTTTTGTTGTGTTTTCCATTTTTTTTTCGAGAATCAAATTTGTTAAAAAAGAAATTGGTTCGAGCTACTTAGTCATTCACTTCCCTCACAAAAATCAAAGACTCGGAAATGGGAAAAAAATCGAGAGAGGAGATGAGTAAAAAAGGGCAAATATCCGTCAATTTATGTAAATTCAATCAGACGAATTGGGGGGAGGGAAGGAAAATATGTAAATATTTATAGATGGAAGTGATCTTCGAGTGCATTGTAATCTTGGTGAGTAGTTTGGGTGTGTTTTTGTTTATGTTTTTTTTTCGATTGGGTTATATGCACTTTTGATGAGGTTATCTGTCTGATGTTTTGGGGTTTCAATAAAAAGAAGGGGAACTTTTCAGAGAGCGCATAGTTAGTGTAGTGGTAGCATGTTGATTTTCAAAGCAACAACGTTTCGTAGGTTCGATTCCCGGTGTCGGTTAAAAAAAAAAAAAAGAATAAATATATTATAGAAATATACCAAAGAAAAAACACTTTCAGGAAAAGTATCAAAAGATCAAATGAGCACGCGATTATCAAGTTTTTTTTGAGTTAAAAACATGAGCATTGCAACTGATGTTAATTACCTAATGATTTCATCAAAGCTTACGTTTTTCCGGGTTTTGTGAACTTTGTGAATCACGGTCATTTTTTTAAAATTATTACAATATTTTTATCCATGAGTATTCAATGTGTGAAACAAAGAAGTTTTCAATAATTTTGTGATCATGGTGTTTGCACACAAAACACACAACTTGACGGAAATGTTCAGATACCGTATTCTAGACGAATTGTTTTTCTCAATAGAGCATTCAAGCTTTTTTTTAGTGGGGAAAAGGGTTTTTCAGTTGGGCTCTAAGCAGAGAAAATCAGACAACAACCGTAGCCCACCCCCACACAGCAGGTGGTTCGCTACGAGACCCATGCGCCTACAAATTATTATTCTTTTTTTTTTTTTAAATTTTGCTTGAAGGCGCATGGGTCTCGTAGCGAAACTATGACGTTTGCAGTTCGATTACGGTTTTTTCTCTTTTTTCTCTGTGTCTCGGAGTTTACAAGGTCTCTAATGAATTTTGGACGTATTCAGAAAAAGCCTCCCACATTAAAATCAGAGTAAAACTTTTCACATTGATTTTTCAAATTTCCAGAATAAATCATGTGAAATTAAAAAAAAAACATTCTCGACACGAGAGGGAACCGAACCTATGCTCGTCGTACGATTAAAAGACGCGCGTGCTAACCAGTCGGCCATAATCACTTTTGAACCAATAGTATTAGGAGATCAGTTCTCGAAATGAGCATGATTTTTTTTTGCTGACTATATATTTTATACAAAGCCGTGTAATAAAACTGATGTGTATTTTAATTACCTCGAAATTAATTTCATGATGCTCACTTTTTTTGTGATTCAGAAATAGGAAAAGTTTGTTCGAAGTTTAGGATTAGGTCAATATCTATAATCTGAATCATCTAACTATATGGAAAGGGAACAATTTGGAGTTGTCAGTTTGGGAGTAAAAATGATGCCACATAAATCTATGTAGTTCCAAGTTGTTATTCTTAGTGAAGGTTTTCAGGGATGCTCTACGAGATGGATGCACTTATGAATTGCCTTATTTACTTTATCTATAAGGATATATCGGAAGAGCAAAGACTTATCAATCAACGTGTTCTGTTGAGCACGTGGGCATCATCTAAAATTATATTTTTTACAAAAATTTGAGAGGAGTATTATCTAGTTTCAAAAAATAAAAAAAGGTTCACAACATCAAAGTACAAAACTAAAACTGTGTTATCTATAGACACCGAATGAATCAATGTCTATGAAAAATCTGGTTTAATTGAGTGATATTTGCATAATCCTATACAAATTGATATTTCCGAAATAACTTTTTTTACAAATTCGGAAATGACTGAACTAATCTGCATTGTTCTTCTGATTTTTGTGAATTTCAACAAAGGGCTATTCTTTGATCTTATTTACAAGGAATGAGATAATCGCAAAATGGACAGGGTGAACTTGAAAAAAAAATTGAGTTTGAAAATTCTCGACGTTTAAGGTATTTCACATAACGATAAATAAAAAGTAAGACACATCACCGCGGTGTTGTGAAAAAAAATTAAAAAACAGGCAGACTCGATCCCTTTACCTCTCGCACCTCGGCCTAGAGTTTTACCACTGCGCTACTCGTGTGACGCTTCAACACAAGAGAATGTCAGAGATATTTTTCATCTTTTCCCTTTGTCGGTGCAGACTGTTTTATTTTAGCTGGTAGCGTAGTTTATATACAGTAGGAAATATTAAATTTTCTTCGCATTTTTCCACAAAAAAAATTATAATGATGATGGATCATAGTTTCGACCCAGCCGAACACTGTCCATCCATTTTTTCACAAAAATCAATGTTTGTCAAGTGTTTTTTGGTGGTGTCAATTATTCGGTTCTCCGTTTTCTCTTTCTTCAAAGAGAGCACACTTGTGAATAAATAAGAAGAAAAAAAGAGTGGAAGAAGAAGAAGATGAAAATGTTGAGAAGTGGTAAAATAAAAAAAAAACAAAATAGTAATAATAATAATACTCATAATCATAATATTTTTGGTTCTCATTAGAGTTTTTGCAGGCGAGATATTCAGAATTGAGAGAAGACGAAGAAGACGAAGAAAATGAATATCATGAAGAAGAGGAAAGATATTCCAAAGTCTAACATATATGAAATATTGAGTAGATCATAAATTAGCAAGATCTGAAAAACAGCAGACCGCCCAAAAGAGTTTTTTGATCTGAAAACAAGGGTGGTTAGGTTTCAAAAACCTGGAAAAACGTTCAATTTTTTGTTATGTTGAAAAGAGAAGAAGGGGAGGTGCAAAGTTTGAAAAGCGTTGAAAATTGGTTTATCCAACCAACCAACGTCAATTTTCTCAATGAGAACATTTATGATATTTGAAACATATGGGGAGAGTTTCTTTGTGTGGAAAAAAGGTAGGTCTTTAGTACTTTTTCTACTGTATATGAACTACGCAACTTGTTATAAAATAATCTGCACCAAGATAGAGAGAAAAGATGAAAGATATCTCTGCCATTCTTTTCTGTTGCAGCATCGTATGAGAAGCGCAGTGGTAAAGTGGTAGACCGCGGCGCGAGAGGTAAAGGGATCGAGATCGGGTGGCTTCGAATTTTTTTTCTAAAACTATTTTTTATTTTTTGGAAAAAATATCGCTTGTTTCTAAAGATATTTGAAATATCTAAAATACCACTTTTCAATCTATTTTCTTCAAAGCCAAAGCCAAAGCTAAGTCCAAAAAATAATAGGACATATAATTTTTCAAGAGAAAAATTTGAAGCTTGGTTATTTTTCACCTTTTCTGCATAAAAAACAAAAATAAATTTCCATGTGGCTAGGTAATTCGTTCTCCGCCTCTTCTAGAAGGCACTGAAAAAGAAAATAAAATGCAAAAAAAAAAAAATTAGTGCGACTAATGACTAATCTCACTATTAATGGTCTCATTGGTGAGCGCAAGAAAAACCACTTTCAATACTATTTTCAGCCTTTTTAGAATTGTTATTTTCAAAAAAAAAAGTTGGGTAGTATTATGGTAGTATTGTTCTATTCATAAAGTTCTTTTTCAAACAAAGAAAAAGGACATCTTCCTCATAGTATAGTAAATAGGTTTTTTTCGCTAACTATGTGTAGACAAGGGCTCTCACCCAAAAAAAAATTATTATTTTTCAAGCTTGTTTTTTTTCAAAAAAAAAAAAAACGAAGAGAAGAAACTGGAAAATAAATGAAAGAGACGGAAACGAACCAATTCTAGGTTACAAGACAAAATAACAACAAATATCAATTATAACGATGTTGATGATTCGAAAAATGGTAGACGAATGTGATTTTTGAAACTAACATAGTATTATTTATATTAGTTTTTGTTTGGTTTATAGTATACGTCATTTCGCCACCAGGAGGAGTCGAACTATCATTGAATGATTGATAGGCATCGATGTAATCCACTAGACCATTTGTTTTTCTTTGTTTTTCTTTTTCTGTGTAATAAAATGAAATGAAATGAATGAGATTAAAAATTCTACTTTGAAATATTGCTGTTTTTTCAGAATCGTCGATTCATCTGAAAATACGAGCCTAATCTAGATGTACTTCTGAAAACTATACTGGGAAACTGATATTCATGGAGCCCGAATTCAATCGCTCTGATGAAAAAGGACCTGTAGAAAACGATCCTAATATTGATAATCTGATAAATTTTCATCTTGGGTTCATTATAAGATTTTGCTAAATTTTCCTACTGCTTTTCTTCATGTCTGGTTCGTGTAATAATAACATAAAACGAAGACGTTTGATCGTTGAGCGAGAAATAGTGCTCTATTGCAAACATGCGGTTATATTTATATATATTCTTTTCAAATTTTCTTGTCCCGTTTGAGTTTTGAGAAGTTTTGTGACTTACCAAAAAAAACTCAGACGATATAAATTTGTGGTGTTTACACACAAAACACACAACTTGACGCAAATGTTCATAAACCGTAGTACAGACGAATTTGTTATGCTCAATAGAGCGAACAAGCGTTTTTTTCTTACAAGGTCTCCAATGAATTTTTGGCGTATTTGATATTAAACAATATCAAATCCGTCCCACACTAAAATCAGAACGCAACTTTTCACAATGATTTTTTAAATTTCCAGAGGCTTCAAAATAAATTACAGAAATTCAGATGACGATTCCTTCATCATGTGAAGTTGGAAAAAAGAAAAAAATTGGACACAAGGGGGTACCGAACCTGAGCTTGTCGTATGACTAAAAGACACAGGCAATTTCCTGGTAGTCCTGCTACAGGCCTGCGTAGTTACATACCAGGGTAGTAAATCTGCAGCTGGGCTGCCACATGTACCCCGCAGGTCTGTGGCAGGAATGACTCATTTTTGCACCCCTGCCGAAGACCTGCCACAGGTCTTCCACCTATTTTTGAGTATACCTGTGGCAGGTCTTCGGCAGGGCTGCAAAAATGAGTCATTTCTGCCACAGGCCTGCGGGGTACATGTGGCAGGACAGCTGCAGGTTTACCACCCTGGCATGTACCACGCAGGCCTGCAGCAGGACTACCAGAAATTGCCTGTGGAAGCGCGTGCTAACCAGTCGTACATGTTGACAACGATTCAACCGCGCTCGTACACGCGGTTTTCTTCACAGTGACAATATCTTGCACCTAAAAATAAAATCATGTTTTTTCCCCCAAAATATATAAACAATTCATGGTAAAGGTCACGTGGAATGTCTACATTTTCCATTAGCCAGAATAATTCACTACAGTAGTCATTAATTATTCTGTTTTTTTTTTCAATCCAATTTTTTTTTGTAAAATGGAATTAACTGTCTAGATTTAGATTCCAATCTAATCAAGTCTCCCTCAAAATAGGAATGAATTTTGAAAAAAAAAACATAACAAACCAATATATATTCAGGGAAAATTTTGCAAATTCAATACAGTATTCAGAATAAATTAAAGGAACATAATGGAAGAAAACTGAATAAACAAAAATAAAACCGAGAAAGAAATCAAGAATTTTTGGGATGAAAATGAACCGAAAACCACATTAAATATTTATAGGAAACATTTTTTTTTGGAGGGGAACAACTTTTTGAATTTTTAAACTCTATTTACAGACAATGACGTGGTTGGAAGTTGAAGTCATATTTCAATTTTATTTGAAAAACGTGCAACTTTACGAATATGAGATGAAGGCTTCAATAAAAAACTCCAATTGACTCAGCTATTCTCGAAAAAAATAATAAATTGATTCTTGAAAATAATAATTTTTCACGAGATGAGGAAATTTTGCAAAATTGTCCCAAAGGGTTCGTGAAAATGCGTAAATGAGGAGATGTTTGATTTTGACAATGTCTGACCATGAAATCATTAAGTGACCTAGAAATTCGGTTTTTGGTTTTCTAGGCCAGGTTGCTAAGAATCAACATACTCTGGTCTAGAATGTCAAACTTGGTTTTCTAGGCCATATTTTGAGATTAAAGTTTTTTCTTTTTCCTAAGATGACCTAGGAAACCGGACACATAGACGAAAATGTGCACACTTTTTTTCAAGTGAAAAGAGAATACCCCTTTTCGTGGCCTAACTTTTATTTGTTTGGTATTCTAGGTCACATCTTTTTATCGATTTTTTATGGAGAGTATGATGTGCAGGCTACTTTGGGTACTGTACCTTACGGAGAAACTAAAACTAGAACTTTAGCTTCGTCAATCTGATCATGAACAAATATTTTGAAATCGGCTTATCAAAATATGTCGTAACAAAAAATCTGAGCTTTTCAACGAGATCTAAATATATATAAGTTTGAGCCCAGTTATGATGGTTTAAAGGGATAAAACATCATTCTAAAAAACTTCTGGAAGTATACAAACTAATTTGGAAGCCAACAAAAAAGTGAAAATAAACAAATTATCAACATACACAATGCTAATCCGAGATTATTTCATTCTCTTTATCTTTTTCAGCTTTGAACACCTATTTGATTCTAGGAATTTGACCTACCTATCTATACCTCTTAAAAAAACATAAAAATTCAGTCTACCCAACAAGAAGTAAAAACAGACAAAATTCTGAAAAAGGCGAAAATTAGGTAGGCTAATTTTACACATGAAAGAAAGAAGAACGAACAAAAAAAAAAGCAAATATTAAATATGTGTGAAAAAGTTTATTTTTGTTTAGAAAATATCGGAGATAGAAAAAACACACACACACATATAATAAATAAAAAACTTATACATTTTTAAGTATTTTATTTGTTGGCTCAAAAATGAGGAAAAATGGGAGGAGAAATCTGGATTTTTCCATGGATACAAAGTTTGGAGTGGAGAAAAGCCACGTTTTGAATTTTTGTAGATGAGATTTTCAAAAGTCGTGTTTTTGAAGATCTTTATAAAATTTCGCAACAAAAAAAGCCAAATCTGAGTAGGTAAAAACATTTACCAAATTAATTTTTATAATTTTTTTTGTTGTATTTTAAAGGGGCTGTCCGAGTGTTTGATTTACTCGATGTTATATGATCTAGATTTTGATATTTGGTTTTCTAGGTCATGTTTTTTTTGAGTTTTAGGATGAAGAGAACGTTTAAAATTGGAAAAAATCGCTTTCGTGGCCTAGAATGCCAAGCTTGGTTAACCTCAACCATGAGCCACAAATCTGAACCATGGCCTAGGAAACCAAATCATGGTCTAATAATCTAAACCATGTCATAGTTAAATCATGACCTAGGAAACCAAATCATAGACCACAAATCTGAACCATGACCAAGGAAAACAAATCATGGCCTAATTCTTCTAATCCATGGCCTAGAAGTATGAACCATGACCTAGGAAACCAAATCATGGTCTTCTAATCTAAACCATGGCCTAGTAATCTAAACTATGACCTAGGAATCCAAATCATGGCCTAGATAATTAAACCATGTCCTAGGAAACCAAATCATCAGCCAGAAATCTGAACCATGGTCGAGGAAACCAAATCATAGCCTAAGAAATCAAACCGTGGCCTAGGAAACCAAATCACGGCCTGAAAAACCAAAAAAATCACCTATTAAACCATAGAATGACCTAATAATCTAAACCATGGCCTAGAAATATAAACCATGGCCTAGGAAACCAATATTCCAACCTAGAAACATAATTTTTTCAAATTTTGTAGAAAAAAATTCACGTTTCCAAATTTTTGATGTGAAAATCTACAATCTAGTAAACTAAAACTCAAACCAAACCATCAAACAACAAAAAATGATCCAATATTTGATCTAGGCAAAAAAAATATGGTTTATTTTTTCTGAAATCACTCGTTCTTTTTCTTTCGTTTTTTTTTCAGCTGGAAAATATTCAGTTATTTCTGGAAAGTAAACAAATGAAAAGTTGCTCGAAGGCAGCGGATTTTCAGAAGGATAATCTTTTGAAAAAATCAAAAATGGAATAACTTATTCATGAATGAATGAAGAGTGACAAAATGAGTGAAGAAGGACTAAATAAAAGAGAAAAAATATATTGTTTATCCAAGCCCCTTTTTATCTGAAATCATCTGAAAAAACACAATTTCCAGAATTGTTTTTCATTTTCTGATTCTTTAAAAGATAGGGAAGTTCGATATGCAAAATTTAAACGAAATGAATAATCCAATTTTTAATCCTTCTCGTTTCCAGACACAAAAATTTCAGAAATTTATGAGCACATATATATTTTTTAATAAAACAAAAAAGCTTTTTACTTACCCAACCGGAATGGAAACGCATTAATGTGTTTTTTTAAGGGGGGAAATGAAGGTGATTTCTGAATTGGGTCCAAACAATCAAAAAGTTATTGTGAGTTTTAGGCGAAGTTGGGAAACGAACACGTTTGTTCGTTAAACGAGAAAGTGTGCTCTATTGCGAACATTACATTTTCTTTTGAAAAAGTTGTGCATACACATCACGCGCACACGGTGACGACAATTTGCACAATTAATTTTTGGTGAATCCCGACAACCTCTTTATATAGTCATGAAAATGCTGAAACCAAAGAAAATTCAGCAATTTTTTCTGGATCTGGTGTGATTTTTTATCCTCTACAAATTTTGAATGATAAAATTTCGAAAAAAATGATAAAAGTTGGTTAAATCATCATAACTCGGTTCAAAATGATCCGTTTGAGCCCATATTTTGCACAGTTATACCCAAAGGTATCAACAATGTGCTCCAGTTTATGCGAAGCGAATTCTCAAAATTGAGAAGCTATATGAATTGGTTTTCAAATATCCAAACTTAATATCCCCAAATTTACAGAAAATTTAAATAACAACGTTGATCGTTTTTTAAAACACTTTTTCAATGTTTTTTTTGTAAATTTGGGTATCGAATTGTAGGCTTAATAACAAAATGAAGTTGATTCATCAATTTTGAGGCAATCTTTGAAATAGTGATTCCAGAAAAAAAGTCTCAAAAGTGGGCTAAAATGACTTGGCAAGTTGCTCTTAAATGAAAGAGCACATTTTTTAAGGTGGAATTCAACTTTCTGAGTCCCTTTACCCCACCTTTAAAATTAAAAAAAAAACATTCTTGTTTTTGAAAAATTGCATTTGTTTGTTTTAACCATCCCGGGAAGACGTTTTACCACTAAAAAGTTGTTTTTAAAGGGGGGGGGGTAACACGAATTTTTGAGTATAGTTTTTTTGATTTGAAACTAAAGAGTACCACCGACATAGTAAAACTACCAAGGGAATTTTTACCGGAAAACTTAGTATTCGAGAAAATTGGATTTAGAACTTTTTTTTGAGCGTATAGCTATACGTGGTAAAATTTGTAGGGGACTGGAGAAATTCTCGAATACTAGGCTTTCCGGTGAGAATTCCTCTGGTGATTATACTATATCGATGGTACGTGGTAAAATTTAAAACAGTTAAATTTCTGGTGCACCTCCCTCCTCGAAATTTTTTTTTGGTGCAGCTCTCTATTTTTGTTCTGGTGCAGCTTCCATCAATTTCGTTGTGTTCAAAAGAAAGAGCACCATCGATATAGTATAATCACCAGAGGAATTCTCACCGGAAAGCCTAGTATTCGAGAATTTCTCCAGTCCCCTACAAATTTTACCACGTATAGCTATACGCTCAAAAAAAAGTTCTAAATCCAATTTTCTCGAATACTAGATTTTCCGGTAAAAATTCCCTTGGTAGTTTTACTATGTCGGTGGTACTCTTTAGTTTCAAATAAAAAAAACTATACTCAAAAATTCGTGTTACCCCCCCCCCTTTAAATTAAAATTTTCAGAAAAAACAATTCCAGATTTTTCCAGATATGTTCTACAGAAACTGGACTGATACCTTACAGCACAATTCTACAAAAAATGGGTTCAAACAGATCATTTTTAGCCGAGTTATGACAATTTTCCCAACTATGTACAAACGTTTGATCACTTCTGTATTCATAGGCGTTTCAGGAGTTCCAGATAATTTTTTTTTTTGAATTTTTTAGAAGTTTTTTGGGACAATAGACTATGTAGAAACCTATTCTGACATTAAAAAATCAAACAAAATTGCATTTTTTTCAGAAAAAAATCATGATTATCAATGGAGAGTGTTATGTTCGATGACAACTAAATTTTTTGGCTGAATTCGGATCCTAGGCCACGACCTCCTATGAGGTAGAACATTTTTTGAGAAAAAAACAAATTTGAATTAACAAGCAAGCAAGCAAGCGAATAGTACATTTTTTTTGTGCTTTTTCTGATTTTCAAAAAAAAACTGAATTTTCAATATCGTTTTAGTATGGCTCAAAAAGACCAATATTACCTCATAAAATGAAAAACTTGAAAAATAATAAAAATGTACTTCAACCGAAAAGAAGTGCGTTTTTATGGTAGCCGAAAAAAAGAAGCACCTTTTACTCTTTTTTCTTGTTAAAACATCAAAAAACTTTCTGGTGAACCACCGGAAAGTTTGCTTTCTGAAATTTGAGCGGAGAACAAATTAATAATTTATTTGGGAGTAGAAAGCTACTCAACCTACACTTTGATTCGTCAGATTTTGGCCGGAGAATGAGACATTGGGGGTGTGAATATGTATATAAAACATAGAGAAGAGAATTTTGGTCGAGGAAGAATCAAAAAATAGAGGGGCTTCTTGTGAATATGTTATATTCAAAGTACCATCACAGGACTGGCAACATTTTAATGATACAGTACTGCTAATAACCTGCGTGTCTTACTATCAGATATTTTAGAACCCAAAAGTATTGTCTGAAAAAGTGCTTCAAATCTGCACACACCAAACATTACGACAACTTGTAAGAGAGAGTGTGTTGAAAAATATGAGAGGGAAAAGAAGCAAATATTTCGATAGAGCACACATAACCCATCAGCCAATGAGTACACGAACTTTTTTCGTATAAAACATGCAACTATCGGTCCTCCTTAAATGTGGATTATAATTTCGATTTTTACAAGTTTCAAATGTTCATTTCAATATTCTGAAACTACAGTAACCTTTTCATCCCAAGTTCAACTTACCTTTTTTTTGTTGCTATTTTTAGTAGATCTTGATATCACTACGATTTTCCCATATGAATAAGTACCATATAGAAAATTATGAGTTAGATGTGCAGGTTTTGAAGGTGATGTATCTATGACAATTCGGACCCAGACTGCCTGCCTAAGGACCCTCGATATCAGTCCAGTTTTTTTTTGATATTTCGGTCCCAAAATTCATTGGGAGGTTCGCTAGCTTCTGGACTCCGCTTTTTAATCATCATGACATCTTTTTATTCGCTGAAAATTTTTGTGAAAAAAGTTATTGTCTATCCGAGGTAGGTCATCCAACGAAAAGGAGATCAAATAATGAAAAGTTTCAAATTCTCTCAATTTGACCTGCTATTTCGTCGGCTCAAATTACATATACGTTTTTTCGTTGGATGACCTGGTTGGATGAACAATATGTGGTCTATTCTAATGTAAAGAAGGGATTCTTGGTCTATGAGACGAAATAGTGAGTAAAAATCAGAAAATCAGACACTTCAGGTAGGTCAAAATATGGAATAGACCGTTGGTAAAGCAAGTTTGACCCTTCATAACTTTTTTCACAAAATTTTTTGGCTAATTAAAAATATATCATGATGATCAGGAGGCCAAAATCTATAACTGTATTATAAAAATGTTTCAAAAAAAATCAGGTGGTTCCTTTCAATTGACCTTGAAAAATATGTACTAAAATAAGGGGAACGGTCAAAATCAATAAGTTTTAAAGAAAAAACATCAGAGTTTGGTTAGTTTTCAATGTTTTTGAAATCTGTTATCACCATCGGATTTAACTCAGAATTCTAATTAAGAAGGTCAGTTTCAGGCACCCCAGTTTTGAACCCGGTTTTAGCTAGTCTGATCCAGTCATGGAAACTCTAAAATATCCTGTAATGTGTACTTTTCCTAAGGTTCATCTATTTTTTCCCAAAAAATTATGAAAAAATTTAGAAAACTTGGTTTGAGCCCGATGTCAACTCTAAATCATTCTAATTCAGAAGTAACATCACTTTTCCTCAAATCTTGAAACGTATCTAGTTAGATATTGTTCTATAAAATTCTGTGAAAAAATTGATCCTGAATAAATAAACTCAGATTCAGGATTTATTTGTTCAATGATTCTATGAATATCAAATTGGGACTCAAAGTTTACTTCCTTATGAATTAATCGACGTGATTTTGTCAATTAATTGACAAAAAATCCGAGTCTTTTAGGGCGATTAATTTCACGTTTTACGCATTCATTTCTTGCCAAAAATTCGATTAATTGCATAAAAAATAAAATTTCATTTTTTGCATGCGATTAATTGCAAAAAAACATGGAATTAATTGACAAAAACGTGAAAAAATCTCCCAAAAATGACTCAGGTTTTCTGTCAATTAATCGTAAAAAATTCGAATTGAATCACCCCATTAAACGAGATACGAGATCAAATATCCTTTAAAAATTGACCCAAAGTAATTTCGTTGAACTTGAATTACATTTTTATTGCAAACATTCAAACAAACAGAATTCGTTCAATTTTTAATGAAGTTTTTTTTTGGAGTTTTTGACAAACCATAACACAATTTTCAAGCAAAATCAAACTCCAGAAAAATCACATAAAGCCATTTTTTATGGCCTACTATACTTTTTGTTACCATGGCGTTTTCCCATTTTGATACACATCATTTGCGTGACATTTCCTCATTTGGGAAATTTCAGAAAAGCACTTTTATTGATTCAAAAGTAAATATAAGGGACGCGAAAGAATTCAGATGATAATGAACAAAACTTTGTTTTGGGAGGAGAAAGATTGAGAGTTTGAATTGGACCTTCTGAATTAGATCTCCAGAATCTGACCTTCTCAATCATATTTTTTGAATTAGACCTTCTGAATTAGATTTCCAGAATCAAACCTTCTGAATCGAATCTCCTGAATCAAGTCTTCATATTTCAACCTTCTGAAATGGACCTCATACTTCCTGCGAGACCATCTGAATCTCGATACTCTGAATCAGGCATCCTGAACCGTGCCTACTGGATCAGACCTTTTGATTTGTACCATCCTTCTGAATTCGAGAATCTGGGCTTTTGTACTTTTTGAACCAGAGCTTCTGAACCGAGTCTTCCGAATCGTATGTTCAACATCGGATCATCTGATTCTTGATTTTCTGAATCAGACCATCTGAAACAGGCCTACTGAAACAAGCCTTCTGAATCAGGTCTTCTGAAATAGGCCATCTGAATCAGACCTTCCGAATTCGGTCTTCTCAAACAGGCCTTCTGAAACAGGCCTTCTGAAACAGGCCTTCTGAAACAGGGCTTCTGAATCGTATCTTAACTATCTGATTTCCGATATTCTGAATCAGAGCTTCTAAACCTGGTTTTCTGAATCAGTCCTTTTGAAACAGGCCTTCTGAATCGTATCTTCATCATCGGACCATCTGATTTTCGATATTCTGAATCAGACCTTCTGAAACAGAGCTTCTGAATCAGAGCTTCTAGACCGGGTCTTCTAAATCAGACCTTCTGAAACAGGCCTTCTGAATTAAACCTTTTATTGAATGCCTTGGATCAGAAATTACATCGTGATCCAAAACAATCTGATACAGGTCTACTGAATCAGTCCTTCTGAATCAAACCTTCTGAACCGTGTTTTTTGAATCAAGCCTTCTGAATCGTATCTCCAAGATTGGTCTATCTGATTCTCGGCTTTTTGACCCCAGGTTTTCTGAATCTGACCTTCCAAACCAAATCTTCTGAAACAGATCACCGGAAACAGACCCAGGTAGGCTTCACGGTCGACGCACCATGTTGCAAACAGAAAATGTTCTTTTCTGTTCACATCTTTCTGATCTTTCTATACTTTTTCGGAGTTTTTTGTAACTGACAATAAATTGGAAGCAGTTAACATGTCTTTCATTAAAAATCAATACTTTTAAGTAAATACAAATGAAAGTTTATCTACATTCTGCTAGCTTCATTCATTTATTTAATCTTCAAGTCCTTCGTAGACACGAATAATTTTCTCGAAACTAAATGGTTCGAATTGAATTCCAGTACCACCGTAAAATTTCGATTGGAACTCGACCCTAGAAAAAAGTCGATCAATTTTGGAGAAATTCTCACCACGAATAACTCACCAATGAAGACGAATAGCGTGAAGGAAAGCGGAGAGACCCTCCATCAAGATTAGAATACAAACGGAGAGAATCGAGAAGAAAAGGTAGAAGATGATGGTGATGGCGACTGATCCACCCCAGCCACCCATGGACAACGCGATGTTCAACACCATGCTCCATAAGACATCAGAGAGCTCTGGAAAGGTCTTCAGTTGTACCTATAGGTGCTTGGTGTAACTTACGAGCATGAGCCAATGAAAGAGCCCACAGACGAAGATATGAGGCAGTGTGTGAGACACATCCCAAAACGAATTCAATGGTATGGATGGCTTGATGAACCATAACATCTCCAAAGTTGAACTCGCCGTGCTCTTCACTTCCATGTCCCAAATCAACGGGGAGCCCTCTGCCATGTCGCCATTTGAAGTAGAACGGTTTGACGAAGAGCATGACTGGCACAGCGAGAACGGCAATGAGCAAGAGGATCTCTTCGATGATGCTCTCGTTTGGATACCATTGTTGGAGATAGCATTGATCGATGGTGGTGTAGGTCACGTTTTTGCCGTCAATGACAACCCATTCGGTGCCGTTGCCATTGTTTTGGTTGGTGACAAAGCCGGGCTGAAAATGGAGAATTAGATAGGTTGAATAGGGTGGTTTTTTTGATCTGAGAGGATGATGAATCCTATAAAATTAGGCCCAAAACTGTAATTTCTGAACTGGTCCGAAAAATGAGAAAACCTGTAGTTTGCCTGAAAGAGATTGAAAAGCTACGATTCAGAAGATGTGATTCAGAAGGAGTGATCTAGAAGTTACGATTCAGAAGGTGTGACTCAGGAGGTCGAGAATCAGAAGGCTTGATTCCAAAAATCTGATTCAAATGGTTTGAATCAAAATCCTGATCCAAGAGGTCTAATTCAGAAGGAACGATTCAGAAAAACAAGATTCGGTAAGTTCAACTATGAAGATCTAACTCAGAAAGTGCGATTCAGAAGATCGAAATTAAGAATGTTCAATTCTGGAAATCTTATTCAGAAGATTGGGATTCAGAAATCGATGTGTAATTAAATGATCTGATTCAGAAGAGCCGGATCAGTAAGTTAAATTCAATGTCCTGTGTCCGGAGGCATCATTCAGAAGGCTCTGTTCAACAGGTAATATTCAGTAAGACCGATTCAGAAGGCCCAATTACTACTGTACCAGTTTAAAAGAACACGCCGATTTTTGCTGCAACGAAAAATTGCTGGTCTAATGTAACATAAACTTTTTGAAATTTTTGTAGGTTTCACGTGTCAAAACATTGGAGCAGACTCGCAATTTTTTGTCTTTGCGAAAATTGACGTGTCCCTTTAAACTATTACGGTGGTTTGGGAAGAGAGAAGCGCCCACTTTTCCGAGTAAACTCACATCTCTTGATTTAAGCATGAACATGTTGATCAAACCAATCAAAAGGGATGGTGCACAATTCGATCCGGGATACAATTGTCCGAAAATGTAGGTTGGTTTCACCCAGAAGAACAACCATTTCATAACGATTTGAATGCAAAGATACACGAAAATACATCCGAGGAAAAGACATTGTGGAATGAAAACGAAGAAGACATCGACAGCCGAGCGATTTGCACTGAAAAAAATAAATAGAAGACTGTTTCAGGCCGGCCTAAATAAAAACTCACACATGATTGAAAAGCGAAAGAGCAATACCGAAAGCCATCTGAGCGATACCGAGAAGAACCGATGTCTTCATTTTCATTGGATTCAAGAAGTTCAATCGATTGGTGGCCAAGTTCCAGACTGGGTCAACACCGAATGGATATGGTCCATTGTCGTGATCGAAAGCATAATCTGGTGGAAGGGTGAGATCGAGCTCTGATCCGGATAGGATGCCTTGTTCATCCATTGAAGCCAAAAGTTCTTGCCTGGAATTGAAAAAGTGTGTTTAGAAAAAAAACTGATTACGGGATGTTGATCAGCGTTCAAAAAGCTCTATTCGTTTCTGGTAAAACTCACGAGTATGGATTCTTCCAGCTTGATCCGAAGATATTGATTGATTTCGAGTAAATATCATTATAGATAAATCCAGTGTAAATAGCGAAAACACCCATGAGCAAAACAACATATCTTCCACCGAAGAAAGTGTTGAAAATCTCATCCTTAATCTTCATGCTAATCAATTTTTTCTCAAAGACAACAAGAGCCAATGCAGCCAACAACATGATAATTCCATGACCAGCGTCACCGAACATGACAGCGAATAAGAATGGGAAAGAGATGATTGTCCATGGAGCAGGGTTGACCTCTCGATAATTAGCAATACCGTAAGCATCGACAATGTTCTGGAATCCTTGAGTAAATCTGTTGAGCTTGAAATAAGTTGGTGGATATTTGTGGGTTTCCATCTCGTTGAGAATCGCTGGTACATTTGAGCCAGCATGCAATGTTCCTTGATCTAACGAGTGTTTGACTTGGAAGATGTCGACCTCGGGAACCCAGCACTCGGCGATGAGACACTTCTGAGTGACATCAACGGAGAACATGTTGAGAGTGTGGAAGATGGATTTGAGCTTGAGCAACATGATGCCCCATTTGCGGAGGTTTACTGAGGCGGCACGGACGATGCGTGCTCGATAATCCAAAGTCTCGGAGATGACTTTATGAAGGTCAGTTGTTTGAACTCGAATATTATTGAGAAGACGAGTACGGTCATTAGCACTGTCTGGGCAAGTGTATACCTTGGCGTGGAATCTGAAAAAAAAAATCTTCCTCGCTTTTTTCTCTGTCTACTCTCTTCATTGAAAGACGTGCCCTCTTCCCTCTCCTCACTACCGTATCAGCTTAAAGGTACACGTCGATTTTCGCAGAAAAAAAAACTACGAGTCTGCTCCAATGTATTTTTTGAATAATTAAAACAAAACTAGAGACGTGGGTGGCATTGTAGAAAATCACAAAAGTATTTGTTACAATAGACCCGCCATTTTTTGTTGCGAAAATCGACGTGTTCCTTTAAAGCAACCCCTGGAGCTAAAAATCGATACCAGAAAAAATCGGCAAAACCTAATGCAAATTGAAGTTAACATTGTTCAAATTAGGATCCCAAAATATGAAATCACAATATTTTAAGCGAAATCAGTTTCAGCCATTTGAATTCCACATGGGAAATCAATTTTGAATTACCTCCTCAGCAGACGTTTCGAAAAGATGAATATTTTTATTTTTTACGTGAACTTTTTTCTCTCGACCTCCCTGTTTTTCAAAAAAAAAAAGTCGTCAATTAAAATGTACATGGCTAGCGTGTTGACACATTTTGCTAGGAATGATAGGAGAAGAATTTTTAAACTGATTTTCGCCGTTTTTCGTTTTTTGACTCAAACTCAGCCATTTTTGAACTTTTCGCTGTAATTTTTTTGTCAGTAATAGAGAACATGTCATACTTCCAGTATTTGTTATTGCTGATCATGGATACATACATGCCTTTTAGCTGACGGGGTTGCTTTAAATTGTACAGTAATGATGACAGGTTTTTTAAAAGATTGAAGAAAAATAATTATCGGTAAAACTTCGCTAAAGATTCTTGATAATATCTTTTTCAAAAATAGTTATTTCAACATTTTTTTAGAATAAATAAAAACTACTGTATTGGTTTAAAGGGACACGTCGATTTTTGTAGACAAATTTTGCAGGTCTGCTGCATAAAATTAGTATATTTTTTGAAAACACAAAAAAAAACAACAAAAAAAATTCAAAAATCTTTGTATGTTACTTTAGACCAGTAATTTTTTTAAACAAAAATCGACGTGTTCCTTTGAAATAGTACAGTAGTTCAGAAAAGTTTTTTAAAAGATTAAAAAAAAACTTCTTGGTAAAATCTTCTTGCATTTTTTAAAAATAGTTCTTTGAAAAAAAAACCAACATTTTTTTTTAGAAAAAATAAAACTACGGTACTCGTTTAAAGGGACATGTGTATTTTAATTAAGCTTTAATATCGAAAATTTCATCGGTACCACGCGCCCCGTTGGACAAAGCACGCGACGCAAGACGCAACGCATGATTTTCTCATTGAAAAGTTAGTGTTGCGTGTTTGCGGCGCGTGCTTTTTCCATGGAGCGCGTGGTACCGATACAATTTTGGACTATACATACAGCGGGGAAACACAATAAAAATAGAAATATTCAAAAAAAAAACTATGTCACATCAGACCAGCAATTTTTGTTAGAAGAATCGACGTGTTCCTTTAAACCAGCTCAGTAATTTCGACACACTTTTTTTTGGCTAACTAACCCATCGCAAATCTTCTTGACACGAGTTCTCAATTGCTCTCCAGTGAAGAACAAAATGAACACGGATTTATCCTCAAACTCATTCGAGAACACCTCAGTTCTCTCATTAATATGAACAAATTTGGCGAAAACCTTAGCTCGGCACATTCTCCACAAGAAACGTTCGAAAGCGATGATCTTGGATTGCTTGATGACTCCTGTCACGAATTTGAGCTCATTCTCGTCGCGAACTGGTTTATCGAATTCCGGGCGTTGGCCGATGACTAATGGACCGGCTTCACCACGAGCAGCTTCGGATATTGAGAGAGCCGCTTCGCGTTTGTGTTGCTGGAAAAATATCGGAGCTTAGAACCACTAGTAATTAAAAAAATCCTAGTTATCAACTTTCCTTTTAAATCAAAACAAAAGTTTAAAAAATGTGTTGATCAGCTTTGGAAAATCTAACGGTGGATCAAAATTTGTTTCATAATTGGGAAAATCGTCATAACTTAGCTCAAAAAGGTCGGTTCGACCTCATATTTTGCACAGTTATAAAAACGGTACCAGAAAAGTGCTCTAGTTTTTGTGGGACGTAGAATGTCTCGAAATTGTCTAATCTGTTCCAAATTTTGGCTTTAAACTAACTAGTACATATCCAATTTCACAAAAAATATTTGTTTAATTTTCGAAAATTTTTTAAACTATATATCAATAAGTATTGGTTTGTCTTTAAACAACATTTAAAGTGACTTCTTCAACTTTGACTCTCTTTAAAATTTTGAAATTGCAATGTACTTTCAGAAAAAATCACTTCAAGCTGCGGAATACTTCAAAAATTTTGTCCGCAAAAGTGCGTCGTTATATTTCCGTTGAAATCTGCACACACCCAACATTACGACATTTTGTGAGTGTGTGTTTAAAAATGAGAGGAAAAAGAAACAAATATTTCGATAGAGAACACATGACCCATCATCCGATGTGTGCGCAGGTTTGTTCGATGTTCCCGTATCAAATATTTTTGATTTTTTTGGTAAACGAGAACATTAAAATGAAAAAAGGAACTGTTTTTTCAAATAAACCATGCGATTATCTCGGAGCTTTCCTTGAAAACCTCGGGAATTGTTTCTACCATCCTAAAAGGACGTTTTGAGCATAAAATTTAGGTAATAATGTGCATTTTCAGAGCATAGTTGTGAAAAATATGATGCTATTATAATCACTACTTTATATAGTGGTGCTCCCTCTGATTTTCAGGCCCATCTAATCCTCTCTCACCGTATCAATCAGTTTTGTAACATGCTCCAAAACCGCCTTCATCTCCAACATTTCAATATGATTCTTCAATAATGCCTTTGATGACTGGTTATTTTGCAATAATTCCTCTTCCATTTTCTCAAAATTCGCCTCCATTTCAGTCATATGTTTTGGCTGTGGAGCTGGCACATGCTCATTATGATCCGGAATTTCAATGCCCTCTTTAACGATTTCTTCCTCAATGAATCTCAACTTTCTGTCCATTTCTTCGCATCGTTTCACCTCGGTCACATATTTTCTTTGATACGAGTTCATCTCTTCGTTCAAATCGATGAATTGAGCCAATCCAAGTTCTCCAAGCTCGGCTACACATTGATAAGCGGATTCGGCTTGGAAAAAGATTTGGCACAATTTCATGTGCTCGGATCGATAAATTGACCCCATTTTGGATTAGGTTCGGTCACTGAAAAATTCAAAATTATGTTCTACTTTACTCTACAAAAAACCAGTCAAAAATAGTGCGAACCGGAAAATAACCAGATTGTATATAAAAAAGAGCACACATTGATTATTCACCTTGCGGCCGAAAAACTGAAAATCAAAGACAAACTTTCTTATCAGCAAAAAGTGAAACAATCGAATAAATGAGCGGGAAATTTGAAAAAAAAGAAAATGTATAGTAGTGAGCAAAAGTTAGTATACTGTTGGTTAACTCAGCTCAAAATAGTTTGTTTGGAACCATATTTTGCACAGTTATGGCCAAAGATATCAGCAACGTGGTCCCGTTTTTCTAGAAAGATATCTGAAAAAATGAAGAATTCTGGAACTTTTCTTTTTTCTAGAGACGTTGGAATTAAAGGAGGACAAATAATTGCGTGTTTTATTTGAAAAACACTTTGTTTTCTCATTTTAATATTCTCGTTTACCAAAAAAAATACAAAATTTTGGTATGGGAGCATCAAACAAACCTGCGCACGCATTGGATGATGGGTTATGTGTGATCTATCGAAATATTTGTTTCTTTTCCCTCTCATTTTTCAACACACATTCTCAAGTTGTCGTAATGTTTGGTGTGTGCAGATTTCAAAGTACAACGACGCAATTTTGCAGACAATATTTTTGAAATATTTGGCAGACTTCAAAAAAAAAAAACTATTTCCAAAGTCTCTAGGAAAGAATTAAAATTTTCCAGGTTATTTTTCAGATATCAGTTCACAAAACTGGAACCTTTTGCATTTTGAGCATAACTGTCCAACATACATTTGAGCATAACTGTCCAAAATATGGGGCTAAACGAGCTGAGTTATGACGATAAATATTTTATATTTTTATGTTGAAACTACTGTAATTCGCGACCTTTTCTTGTTATTTTAGGAAATCAAGTATGGAATAAAAGATCCAGAAATACAAATGTTCAGCGAAAATCGTGAAATTTAGCTGTAAATTTCAAACGTTGAAAAAACTAGGAAAATCTAATAAACAAAATTCAAAACTAAACTAACGTATTTAACATTTTGTTATTTTTTATTATCTCAACTTCTGCATATCTTTTTTTATCAGAAAATCTTGCAATTTTGGGTAAAACTTCTGGAAATTGTCATTGTTATGTGAAATTAATTATCTCTATATGTAGTTTAGAGAACTATACGATATTCGTTTGTGAGGTTTAGATCATTTTTCAAGTCTTTATTTTTTTGATGAAAAGTTTTATTCTGAAATTCGAATTATTCTTGATGATGTTCGACAAAAACTGAAAACGGGATGTTGAATCAGCTTTCAATGTCTATGCCTCCAAATTTTTCCAAAAACTTTATCTTGTAATTAATGTATTATGTATTCCTAATAAGTGTCTGATTCTTTCATTTTTACTCACTATTTCGTTTGAAAAAGCAAACATCTCTTCTTGTAATAGGCAGTCTAACTTTTTTCAAAAAAAATTCCAAGTGCTTAAAAATTATATCATGTTAATCAGGAGGTGTAATCAAATGAGTGTACGAATTTCAAGAAGTTCAATTCATGAGATCGAGATCCCCCTTGTCAGTGTTAGATTTATTGATTTCGACCCACTTTGAGGACTATTCCCGGAATCGAACTTCAGCCTTTTTTGAGAAAAGTATTAGGTTGGTGCATAAGTTTCGATCAGCTGATGAAATTATTTAACCTTTATTATAGTTTTAAAGAGAGGGTAGACAAAAATCAAACATATTGACCACCACTATAGTCATTGATAATGATGGTCGATATGTCCAACTCCTATCCTCTTTCTCTCCGAAACGACAACAAAATCAAAAAATTTCATAAGCTGATCGAAACTTATGCACCAACCTAATATTGTAAAACAAAACACAAAGTTAAAAAAAATAATTCATTAAAAATTTGTGTGATTTTTTTTCAAAAAAGTCTGTCGACAAAAACAATAAAAATGAACAAAGAATGTGTAATTTTGAATATGAATGCGGATAAATTTCAATCAAAAAAAGTGTACAGGAAACAAGATGGATAACAAATATTGAATGCATGCATGCATATATCTCATTTTCGCTCTATTCGTGAGCATTCTCACGTGGCACAACACAGTCCGGATATCCATAGAAAAACCATTGCGGACAACTGAAACATGTACAGATTTGGATATTATCCAAAGAGCAAAATCAACAACTCACGAAATCTTTCCATTCTCCTCTGCTCGATGATTATTCCATGGTGCATCTAGATCGCCCAAATCCGGCAACTCCTCTCCATTCTCAGTGCACAGGTTCAGCTTCTTCTCAAAACAAATGTGACAAAACTTTGGTGCTGGTGGACTTGCTTCTCTAGCTGGCTCCTACAAAATTATAGGATATAAAATGGTGGATGGTGATGAGTGATCTTACCGATGTAGCACGTTCTCTTGGTTTCAGAAGAGGTTTTTGTGACTGATACTTGGGAAGACGATCCAATTTCGGAGACTGCAATAGTTTGAAATCAATGGGAAGAATGGAACATGAAACATTTATCTCCGGAACATTTCAAAATCGGATGAAATTAAAAAAAAAAAACGTGTTGAATTTTTGTTACCAAAGGTTTTCGAGTACGCCAAACATGATAGCGATGTTCATTTTTCCACAAAAAAGAGCGGAGTTTTCCCTTATTTTAGGTACAAAATTGACTAACCCAGATTTTGATGAAATTTTCAGAAAAATGGTATTTTAGTAAGGCATACATCATGATGATAGTTATTTCACACAAAAAAAGAATCGGCCTCGAGTTTGTACCTGTGTTAAGTCCAAAATTATTTGTTTTAGGTCCGAAATTGAACAAAAAAAATTCAAAAAAAAACTGTATGAGTCATTTTTGGACATAAAATAGGGGAAAACTCAGCTCTTTTTCGGTGAAAAATGAACATCGCCATCATGTTTGGCGTACTCTAAAACCTTTGGTAACAAAAATTCAACACTTTTTTTAAAAACATTTTCACCCGGTTTCGAAATGTCCCGGAGCCGATTTTTTTTGACTGTTGGAAACGTGGCCGACAACTTAAAAATGCTTCCATTAAATTTTTAAAAAAATTGTAAAACCTGGAGAATGAATAAATTCCATCCCTTATAAAAACTATAAAAAAGCAAAAAATATTAAGATGAAAAAAGTTCTACGTATTTTTTAGATAATTTTCAGACTCCCAATTATCTTTTGATCTTCTGAAATTTTTCTATACGGTAGGAAGACCCCCACATCTCATGAAACTACTGTAGATCCTAAAACTGACCGATTAACTAAGATTTTAAAAATGATTGATCACTATAATACTCGTCGAGAACTTTGTAGTTTCTATATTCAAACATAACACAATGAGAGAAGAGTGCTCTATTGAAAATGGTCTTGCAACGAACCGGTGTATTGTCTTCGGGAGACCTAAGGTTGTTCAAACTGGGTCTCACAGAAGGCTGGGAACAGTGAAAAACAGGCCCAGGTAAACTCAAGTTCTACACAGCTGGTTAGGCCGAAAATATGTTTCTATTGGATGATCTGTTCTTAAATATATCAAGATGTGTGGTTCAACAAAGAACCTTAATTAAGTACAACTTCACAGTACCTTACACTTCTTGCACATTTTATTATTGTTCATTTATATTGTCCTATCAATGTCAGAATTGGTCCCATTTCAGCAAGATAAACCCGATCGTATTTTGGGTATTAAGTTTGATGTGCATGGTTGGAAACTACTGTATTTCGCAATTTTTTTTAAAACTCACAAATCCATAAATAATTGCAAACTCCTCGAATAGTTCATGCTTCTCTCTGACAGGTTCCATCCATTCCGGTTCAATGCATAATTCTTCTCGTCGTGGTTCGATGTCAATAGTTTTCTTCATGTTGAACATGCTACTTGGATCTTCAATTTTGATTCCTTTCAAAACCTTGCAGGTTAGTGGATTGACGAAAAATTGCTGAAATTTTTGGGATTTTCGATTTTCTTGGGGCTGTATGGTTTTTACCTTAAAGTAGGCCTCATCTTTCCTATCGTCAGTTATTAGTTGGTTTAGTGATCGTCTGATAGAGTTGAATAGTCGGTCGTTTTGTACCTGGAAAATGACAAAAATACAGTACTCCTGACCACCTACAGTACTCTACTCAAAAAAAAAACTCACATCATCTGACGAATCCATAGCTGAACAACACACGATGACAATCAATGGATTTCGAATTGATTTGTTTCATTTCAAAATATTTTTTTGATTTTTCGTTTGAAAATATATTTTACCCGGAAGAGATCAAAAAATTTTTTAAATATATTTTTTTTAAGGTCTGAAACCTGTTATTTTACACAAACATTTTGTTATCAATCCTCCTTTTCGCAGATGATATATATTTTTTCCTGCCCCAATCACTAACAAACTTTATGAAATTATTTATTTTTGCGATTTTTCTGGTTGCGCTTTCAGGTATTTTTTGATTTTTTGTGAGGAAAAGAAAAAAATGTTGTCTGATAGATTGTTGAACGCTGATCAATATCCTGTAATCAGTTTTTGATAAGCGAAATTTTGAACACGCGAATCTCAGGTCCAAACCTATAACCTTCATTTTTGCTGATTTCAAAGATGAAAAAAATCCAAAGTTCCACAAAAAATTAATCGTTACATGCGCATCTTAAAATACCGCGAATTTGAAATTTAATTTAATTTTCCGATAAAAATAAATTAACTATAAGGTTAAATATAAAAACCACTTCAATTTTCATTTTCGCTGAATAGTTGAAAAATGAAACTGTGATGCGATGTTCGAAGCTGAAAAAATTGTCCAAAATTCAACAAAAAATAAATTGGTACCTGCACTTCTTACTGCAAAACGGCGCCATTTTAAAATTTCATTTATATGTTCTATTCAAAAAAATTCTTTATAGGGTATCAAAATAAATTAACTTCAGAGGTAAATAATTTAACCCTATAACCTTCTGAATCCAGAAAACGAGATCAAAAGCGAAAAAACATCATTCAAAGTTCAAATTTAAAAAATGAATCACATTTAAAATCGGTATCTTACAGTTTAAAAAAATCACGAATTTACATAAACTTAATTTAATTTTTGAGAAAAAAACAAACTCAAATATTTTAAGAGAAAAATAAACCCCTTTATTTTTTCATGATGACCGCACAAAATGTTTTTGAGATAAAAAAATTAAATTTAAAATTCGCGGTTTTCAATTTTGCAGTAAGATTAGAAAATTAGAAGAAAACAGGAAAAATACTGAACGAGCTATTCTATTTGGACTGCGAAAGAATCCAAAAGTATTTTCTGCAAAAGTGCGTCGTTCTATGTACATTGAAATCTGCACACACCAAACATTACGACGAATTGTGAGGGTGTGTTGAAAAAATGAGAGGGAAAAGAAACAAAGATTGCGATAGAGCACACATGACCCATCATCCAATGAGTGCGCAAGTTTGTTTGATGCTCCCATACCAAATTTTTTTTTGCTTTATTTTTGATCAATTTTTTAAAATAAAAAATGAAGTTATCTCTCCGTATTTGAAACAAGTCTTCTTTTTTATGTAAAATTCATGACTGAAATTGCATATTAAAAATCGGGTTTACCAAAAACTGAATACCGGATGTTGATCATCGTTCAAAAATCTATCAAATTACATAATTCTCATTTAAAATATCCATTTGATTTTCCTTTTCAGAAGCGAGATCTACCTCTTCTACATCATCTGAAGAGGAACCCTTCCCACATGGTTTGAATAGTAATCGAGACCCGTTTTCGAGTAAGTCTGGTATTCGGAAGAATAAACATCAAAGTCGTGGGCATCGATATGATCAGGAAAATAATTGGGGATTTGTGGAGGATGTAGAGTCGACGACGAGGAGAGTGGCGGTTACACAAGCGACGACGACAGTGAATCCGGATACCTTGCCAACGGATCCAAGACATAATGGGTTGTTGAAGGATATTGGATCGGTTGGTGAGTAGATGAGAATATTGAGGTTTTTTGGTCCTAATTTGAACTCTAATTTTGAATTGTTGGTCTAGTTAGAAGCCCTTAAGGTTCGTGAGCATAAGGATCTGAATCTTATGGGCATTGTTCTTGAACCGCCCGAAAATTATTAAAGGGGGGGGGGGTAGGGGGAAAAAATAAGTGGATCTTAAAAGAAAGAGCACCCTCCGAATAGTAAAACCTCCATAGGGAATTTTTACCGAAAAGCCTAGTATTCGAGAAATTTGGATTTCAAATTTTTTTTTGAACGTATTATATACGTGGGAAAATTGAAATCGTATGTGAAAATTTCTCGAATACTAGGCTTTCCGGTGAAAATTCATTTGGGGGTTATACTATATCGATGGTGCTCTTTATTTTGCACACAGTTAAATTCGTAGAAGCTGCACCAGAACAAAAATAGAGAGCTGCACCAAAAAATAACTTCAAGGGGAGAGGTGCACTAAAACTTTAATTGTGTTCAAAAGAAAGAGCACCATCGATATAGTATAACCCCCAAAGGAAAAAGCCTAGTATTCGAGAAATTTTCACATACGATTTCAATTTACCAACGTACGTTCAAAAAAAATTTGAAATCCAAATTTCTCGAATACTAGGCTTTTCGGTAAAAATTCCCTTGGTGGTTCTACTATTCCGAGGGTGCTCTTTCTTTTGAAAAAATAAAAAGTATACCTATTTTTTCGGCTAAAATACTCAAAAATTTATTTTATATGGATGAAACTGAATAGATAGACCTTATATTCTATATTAATATTAGTATATTCCGAACTGCAAAAAAATATTGACATTATCATTATCGATTCCATAATATACATTATCTCAATTCATTGATATTCAATTCAATCGAAGTTTTCTCTACGTCTCTATACTCTCGTTATGTGTCTGACAGCCCATTTTAAAGGTAATTGATTGGTAATATCACAAACCATAAATACTCTAATATAAGCACACCTTTAATAGAAGCACACCTGTAATATAAGCGCACTCTGACAGGAGGATCGAAAAATAAAAGCGCAGTCTCTAATAGAGGCTCACCTTATTGGACGAATTTCATACATTTTTTCTCTTATATTTTGACTTTCGCTTGTTGAATTTATTGTGTTTTCGAAAAAAAGTTTAAGAAAAATCGGAAAATCTATCCAAACAACGGTTTTTTTTTCAGTATTTTGATTTTTTTTTTCTAAATACAGGCAGGTAAAAGAAAGAACAGAAGCCTGGTTGATTTTCTAAAAAAAAACTTTGAAAATTATAAGCGCACCCTTTAATAGAAGCACACCTGTAATATAAGCGAACTCCGGGACAGGCTTCGAAAAATATAAGCGCATGCGCTTATATTACAGTATTTACGGTAATCTATTTTCTAACCCACAATTTCAAAAGGTCCAATTTCCCATTTTAGAAATTTAATCAGTAAAATGCGCTCTATTGATAACGTCATTTCTAGGGGAGTTTTCATCCATTTTCAGGGTCAGATTACCTTACCAATCTCCCAATTTCCAGGCGTTGGTGGTGGTGTTGGTGTCGGCGTCCCTGGCAATGACCCAGTCAGTGTTGGATGGGGTGTACATGTCGGTTTAGATGGTTCAGGACCAGCCGGGGGACTACCCCCATTCGCCGAAACAATTTTCCCCAGACAGGTATGTAAAAAGAAGAAGAACTCAATTGACTGTAAGCAGAGGGCGAACAGGTAATAGTTCTATTATCCGATTACCTGCGGCACCACTACTTATAGACAAAAAGGTTCGACAAAAATGGGAATAGATAGGAATAGAGAGAAGAAGAACAGTGCCTTAGCATATCATGTGCTCCCCTTTTATAGTAGCGAATACAAAAATGGGCGGGGCTAATGAAGTGGGCGTGGCTTGTATTGTTGGCGGCGACGGCGAAACACGACGAAAAGCTGTGCAAACACGTGGACATTTTTGGAAGCGAATATTTATTTTTGATTCCGAGCCCCCTTTTCAAAGTAACAATATCGTATTGGTAGTGGTTTCAAAAGCACATCACCCGCTGTGCAAATTTTCCAATATTGAATTTATTATTATGATGATTGTTGGAATTGGAAAATGGACATGAACATGGGGTAGAAAAGAGGGAAAACAAAAGAAGGGAACATATCTGGAAAAATTATGAGATTTTTGACGAAAAATGTGACATTTTGCTGGCAAACTCATTGAATTTTTATCACCAAAAAAGTATCTCACGTTTAAAAATCTCTATTTATATTTTTGACGTGAATTATTTGTTTCGACAATTGAAAACCTTAAAAAATGAAGAATATCTATATCAATAAAATCTCGTTTCTTCGTGTGACACTTGGTCAAGTGGTTAAGATGTGAGTCTAGTAATCTGAAGATCTGGGTTCGAATCCCATCAACTAACAAACTCAATTAGCAGAATGAAACAAACACTGTGGCATGTACCAGGCAAGCTTGCGGCAGGTCTGCGGAAAATTCCTGCCTGGTATATGCCACAGCCCTGATGTTATCCTCTGAATGTCATCTTCGAATCTGTTGAATGGGCTGAAGAGATGAAAATTACCAAAACAAGATACCCAGCGAGATCCTCAAGTCTATACAAGGCCTATGAAAAAGATCCTGTCAGAACGTAAAACGGCCCATAAACAAGGCCTGAACATGAACTCTTCCAAACCCATATAGAGATCAAACAGGGCCAAAATCAGGCCTTGATAGATTCGAGATAGGCCTGCAGGTTAGCTCAAATTAAGGCCCTATCATTGTCTCATCAGATCAATTTCTATAGGACCCATTCAAAATGTAAATCAGGCTTTCACAAGATCAATGTGCCTTCACCAAACCTCAAAATGGACCAGACTCTGGCCTTCACAGTTACAAAACAAAGCTGACAACTAGTCCTAATACAAAGCCTATAGAGGGCTTTAGGGTGAGCCTAAGCATGGTCTAATCAGGGCCAAATCCAGGCTTTCAAAGCAGACAACTAGCTTAAATATGAGTCTATAGAGGGCCTCAGGTTGAGCCCACGCATGGTCTAATTAAAGCCTATGCAGGGCCAAATCTAGGCCTTCACAGCTACTATTGAATGCTGACAACTAACCTATAGTTAGCCTCAGGGTGAGCCTAGCCATGGTCGGATCAAGGTCAATTCCAGGCCACCACGGCCAGTATCCAAATTTGACAACTAGCTTAATTACAGAGCCTATAAAGGGCCTCAGGGTCAGTCCAAGCATGGTAGGATCAAAGCCTATACAGATCCAATATGAGGCTTTCATATCTACTATTCAGGGTGGACAATTAGCATAAATACAGAGCCTATAGATGACCCCAGGGTGAGCCTAACCATGGTCTGATCAGCCCTGGACCGAATCCAGACCTCTACAACTACTAGTCAAGGCTGACAAGTGTAACTAGACCACTTTTAGTGTGTTTTTGTTATCTTTTGATCACCACTGCTTTCAGAACTCTCTTGTTGAGGGTCTACTTTTTTTCCATTTCTATATTGTATCATGAGCCATGTATGTACAAAGTGCCTAGTTGTTCTCAAACAATATAACTATATACTATATTAGCATATACTTCTCTTCTCCTTTTCTTTTTCCCTTTTTTTGCTATTCTCACGACTAATAACCATCTCCCAACAGTTACGAGGAGCCGGCGCCCTTCTCCCTTTCCCAGAGCCGTAAAACAACATTCAAATCAACCATGATGTCGTATAAAAAATTATTCACATAATTTATATGTGCCCCCCCTACATAGGGGGTGCTTGTTGTTTTTTGATTGAATCATAAAATATTAGAGAGCGAAGAAAAAATGATAAAAAAAAATAATAATGTTATGTATGTGTATGTGTATGTTTATCGTGGAAAGAGAAAGAAAAATTCCGAGAATGTGTATTGGAAGGGGAAAATATGGGAAATGGAAGTGAAGGAAACTGATTCTAGGTGCTGAAAATGAATCCAGCTAAATTTCAAAATCCCATAATGAATGTGTAACACTTTGCAAAGTACTGTAGTTTGTAATTTTTCGTGATAATCGTCAAAACTCCGCTCAATGTGGTTCATTTGGGACCAAATTTTGCACAGTTGTCCTCAAGTATGTCAGCAATGTGCTCCAGATTTGTGGGATCTTATCTGAAACTCTGCAATTTTCCATTCATTGTACATAATATCAAGACCTAACTTTGATCATTTATAACTTTTTTCGCGAACATTTTCGCCCGATAAAAATTACATCATGATGTTCAAACTCTATATGAGTTTCTTTGTTGAGAAAATCGGTCTTCAAAAAAAAAGTTTGAATGTGTTTTTCTTCTGAAGAAGAGAGCAGACGAACTAGGATCTGAGCTATCAAAGTGTTCATAAGCTTTGCTGTACATATTGTAAAAAAAAAACCGATCCCATTCTCCCAATCTTTTTTCCTCTAATAAAACTTTTCCAGGGTGAAAATCAATCACTCAACGACTATGATGGAAACAAAGATACAATTCAATCCGGAAAATATCGCAACTATATAATCGCTGCCAGAGTAAGTCCCTATTGTCCATGGTTCATGAGTCAGGTTCCTTCTTAATTTGCAGATGGGATACATCAAAATACCTCAATACGCTCCTCCCAAATCAACAGCCAATGTCAGTACTGGAATTGGAGTATTAGGTGCGCAAGCTCCTTCTGGTCGATAGTTTAGTGTTTTATATTGAAGAAAATGGAGATAAATTTATTTGTTGTACACATGCAGTAAGAAATTTATTGAATTTGATTTTGAAATGAAGAAAGATAAAATGGCACTGGATGAAAATTCGTTAAATGCCAAAATAGGAATCATTGTTTGTGAAAATCTTCAGAAGTTCATTTCAATAATTTTTCTATTGGTAAACTAAAATTACAAACTGTAAACATCCACTTTTTTTCGAAACTGAAAACATCCACTTTCAGAGTAAAAATGTCGGAAAATACGAAAAGTCCAATAAAATAGCTCTGATTTCAATCCTGGAGTACACACGGTGTGTTTTTCTTCACCTCGCCCTCCGCCATGAGAAAAATGGTGAGAGAAAAAGAGCGACAGGGTAGAGACGGAGAGGAAAAGGGGAGGTGGCGACGGGAATTTGAATTTCAAATGGAAAATCCTAAAAAAACGAACAATTTTATAAGCGACGCGTGTTGCGTGTCTGTCAATAGAGCACGCTTCCTCTCCTCTTATTTTCATGGCAGTCAAAGTGGAATCTCAACAAAAACTAATATTATTTCGAAATGGTTGCGACAAAAGTAAGCGAAAATTTGAAGAAAATTCGCGACAAATTTTTGTTCACAAGAACGTCGTATGAAGTTCGCGGATTTTCCATCGATACACGTTGAAAAAAATAAACATTTTGAACACTCATTTTTAGTTGCGTACATTTGTTGCTTGCCGCACAAACTTTCAAGAAATTGGAAAAAAATCACAAGTTTGTGTGCCGCAATTTTGCATAATTATTAATTTTTCCTTTGTTTTTTCTTTTCAGAAGGGGCGTGGTTTAAATTGTGTAAACACCGCGACTAGAAAAAATGTTCATTTTTTTTCAACGTGTCGATATAGACAAGACGATTTTTTAATGCGAACCCTTAATTTCGATTTTCCAAGAAGACATCCTCACTTTCATTGAAGTATGTGTAGAAAACTATACGTCATTAAAAGTTCTTAAACGTTCGTATTTTTATTTTTCTTTAAATAAGTCACAAATCAATATGAGAGGGATCGGGACTTATTTAACACAAGGGGTTATTATTCCAACAGGTGGCAATTTCTTCTATGCATTATTATTAGACTAAACTCGTTGCTCGGTGAGCAACCAGTCATAGTTTGTTGGCTATGAAGAACTGTGAAGGAAGAGTGGGGGGATTGGGGAAAAATGGGGGCGAATTGAGCAAATAAATACAGACAGAAAGACGGTGGAATAAATAGTTATCAAATGGAACTCGTGTTTTCATCTACCACAAATCCAAATGTTTCGCCATATCTTCGGCCAAATGATCGAATCCACCGGGAACCATCGAGAACGAATCATCTTCGAAGCAACGAGAGGAGAGCGGGCCAGTTGATGAAGTCGTTTGAACGCCGACCGATGACGACAACAATTGTTGTGTGAGTGCGGCGACGTTTGGGGAATATGGTGACGAGTCGAGGTCTTGGTATGGAGTCGACCCACCAGACGATTTGGTGCCTGAAAAAAAGTAACATTATCGAAAAATAGTTCTACATTTTCTAAGTTCTACATTCTTCATAAACTTCTTATCTGAATTGTTTTGGTGAATTTAGAAAATACAGTGAGCTTATTCTCAGAAAAGGCAAGCGAAAAAAAACACAAAACTTATCCGTTGTGTTCATCACTTTTATTTTATTTTTCTCTATTGTTTTTAACTTTTGAAATTTTGGAAACCATATCGTCATATTCGCAATATTACTAAGTGATTCATCATTTATGTGGCGTTCAAACGTCAAAAAATTTTAAGAAATGTCCGAAGAATCCTGTCCAAATCATTTCAAAAAACTATCATTCGATTTAAAAGGACATAATGATTTTTTTTTTTTGAAAAATTTTGCCGGTCTGCCCCAATGTCACGTTTTGCAAAAATAAATTGCATGATAATTTGAGAACAAGAAAACGATTCAGATAACGAAAATAAGTCAAGAATGTATTTTTAAATGTTGAGTAAACTTGTGATTCTAGCTGACTTTCGACATGATCCAAGAATTTGAAAAAAAAAACCCGACTGAAAAAGAAAAGAAAAAAGATCCTAAAATAGGCCTATATCATGCATTTTTTCATGGAAAAATATGTTTTTTTAATGGAAGCTTTGAAACTACAAATTTCTAAATTTTTGGTGAAAACATATTTGAAAAATACACCTCAACTACAGCGGAAAAACAAACAAAATTCGAAAAACGAAAAAATGAAAACACAATTTAAAGGCACACAGAATATCGACCACGTTTCCCACAACGAACCGTCAAACTGCATGGCGAACTTTTTTTTTTCAAAACGGAAACTCTAGATGAGACAAGCAAGGCACTTGACCTGATAAATGAAAAGAGGGTTCTCTATTCACCTGGATTTTTAAATTTTGATCAACGCGGGAAATTTCTTACTTCGAAATCATTAAAGTTCTCTCACACATTCTCATTTCTTTTTCTTGTTTCAGTTTCTTTAGGCCTAAAATTTGATGCTTCGATTACCACGTCTTCATTGATTTCTTCGATTATATTCTTTTTGATTTGTTATATTTGTTCTGTGTTCAGATTTGTAATTTTTCAGATTAGAATGAGTGATCGTGATCATAGAGTTTTCGCTTCTGGAGTCCACGTATCGTCTCAACCGACGGATCCATCATCGGCGGCGCAAACCGGATCACAGAGCCCAACTCAGCACCAACAACAATTAGCGAATCACAACAATGAAGATTCAGCAGATGTAAGCATCTATTTGTTTCAATTTCGAGTTTTTGAAATTGTTTTTTTACAGCTCTCTTCGCTGGTTTCGCGTTTGGAACTAACGAGATATGAAATCGATGAGAATACTCGAGAAGGATATAATGTCATTTTCGCTATATATGCAACAAAGCTAACAACTGATCTTATCGTGCCAAAGATAATAAACCTAAATATAAATCTATAAAAAAAATATATTCAGAAGAGAACTGAAAGAGATCGGAAAATCGCCATAGCTCAATACATTAAAGACATAATGAAAAATCTACATTCGAGGAAGATGATGTTGGATATTATACTAAACAAATCAGAAATGGTGTTGTTATTGTTACACAAGTTGAAAGAGATTCTTGAGAAGAAAGATGTATGTTCACAAGACATATCACGTGTCTCTACTCAAATTTTAGAGGCAATAAATAGAAACTATACGAATGGTGATGTAAGTTGTTTTCATTTAGCCATTTGAAAATTGCTGTTAGGCTGAAAAAGTTTAAGTTTTCTCAATTGAAACTTAGAACCAGATACACAAAAATAATTCCAAATTTTCATCGAATATTTCTCTCGGATCTTTTGAAAACCCCTGTTTTATTCTGGTCAAATCAGAGGAACATAATATTGACAAATAAAAAGCTCTATCATTTCAGCTTATCAAAATATCTATGAATATGCTCCAAACAATCGAACAATTATGTACCGCGTCTGCATACAAGTTAAAAGAGTCGAAATTGATAAGACGAGTGGTGAGAGTTTTATTCGTTTTGTTTTAACTTCATAAAAAATTTCAGATCAAGAACCAAAAACATGAAATAAAATGGCCGGACTGTTTAATTAAACAAATTGAACAAGTTATCGCGAGTCCTGGAAAAAGAATGATGGTCAAAACAAAAAAAGGGTAAGTTTGAAAACAAAAAAAAACAACTTTAGATTTTTTTTAGGAGAAAAGTTAATGTGGATGAAAGAGAATTACGACGTAGTTTTTCTACCATAACAATGAACAGAAGCAGAAGTCTTCCAGCATGCCGTCGATATTGCAGTTATCCGAAAAGATCGGAATCGAACAGCAAAAATAGATCTCACAGCGGAGAAAGGTTGGTTCATTTCTTGAAGTTTCATAGCTAATTTATGGTTTTTCAGAACAATGTTCCGCAAATCGAGCCCAAAGGCTTCGCGCTCACGTTCGCGATCGGCATCACCAAAAAGAGAAGCAAGATCCCGCAGTAACTCCCCACGCGATGATGGTGATAACTAAAAACTATATTTCTAATTTATCAAGTATTTTTGCAAAAAAAAATCGGTTGTTTTTATCCTAAATTGCTGTTTCTTTTTTATGTTGATTATTCGGATCTCAATAAATTATTCTTTGCAAAAAAAAATAATTGTTCAAATTCAGTCAATAGAGAATTCTTTAAACTGATTTGATTGGAATACGACTTCGAGTGACTTACATTAAAGATTTCGTCTTGTGAAAAAAAGTTAAAATCTTGAACTTTGGGATGAGCATCGATTTGCTACATGACGATTATAGTTGATAGTGGGTGAAAAAAATCTATGAAATTGAGAAATAAAAGTAATATAAAACTTCTAATGAAGAAGTGGGAAATTTGGATAGAAAAATAGATGAAACACAATTCATAAACGATAACATGTTGATTTACTTTATGCGATTGCCTATGGGAAAGTTTCAACCGTCTAGTTCGCAAAGCAAAGTTAGATGGTTTGAAGTTCTAGCACTTTTCACCCTTGAATTCTAAGTCTTGACGTTAAATAAAAACAAGAGAGAAACGTTGAATTTTAGAAGGAGCATATCATTTGGAACTTGAGTAAGAATTTTGCGTGTTGGGAGCTGACAATTGTTATTCAGAATGAATGAAAAACTAAGTAGATGCAGTGTTGCTCTTTCGGGCGGGCCGCCCGCGGACTTATGTTCATTTACCGCGGGTCGTCCGCGGGCCCCGCGGAAAGCCCGTTTATTGTCATTTGAAATTAAAATTCCGACAGAAAAATGTTCAGATTTTTAGATGTGTTGAAGAATTAATAAAATTTGTTCGAAAAGTAAATGACGACATATTTTCTGATCGAAGCATACAAACGTGAGCTGTTCTGTGATGCACGAGACAGTTTTCAACGACTATCAGCAATGATCAAGATGCTTGTAGTACCCATTTTGACTACTAATGCTTCTGAAGTTGTGTTTCTAAAAAACTTTTGTTGGCTTCAAACGGGCCTTGATTAAAGCCCGGCCCGTCTGAAATGTTAATTAAGGGCCCGCGGGGTCCGTTTGAGCAATCCTGAGTAGATGTCTTTCACCCTGTTCATAGAGTTTTTTTTTAAAATTTAATTTGGATGGATGAAACAAAACATTATTGGAATAATATTGTTCTCAAAGATCGTTTTTCCATGATGTGCCTAGAAAATCAGAATAAAAATAGGGTTGAAGTATGGAAAATATTTACAGTGTCGTTGAAATATGGACCTTCACAAGAAACACAAATATCGTTGTGGACGATTTTCCTATCTTCCTTGACATTGATCTGAAAACGAGGCCAATTTTCAATGTGAGAACATATTTTGATATATTGTTATTCATGCATGCAAATGAGAAAATCAGGAATGATAGTCGAGGGAATTTTGTTTGAATAAAGTGTGTAAAAACAAAAGTTATTTTCTGTCCGCACCGTAACCACCCGCTATTAGCCGTTCAAAATTAGCTGCATTTGGACTACTGTAATTTCTGTTTTCCTGTTTCAAATATTCACTTTCCGGAACGATGAAATCATGGAATAGTTTAACACGTAGAGTTTGAATTTAACATTGAAAATTCACTCGAACTCCATTCTAAAGAAAACACCTTTATATTATCAATAAAGCGCGTCACGGTGTTTCAAAAATATCATCGAACAACAGAAATCGGCCAGCAAGCAAAAGTTGGTTGATTATTGCAGCGTGTAGCGTCTTTCTGGCGCTGTCACCGTACTCTGCATACACCTACCGTACACGTGTATACACCTGCAGCGTGTTTTGGCGTCACACAAGACAAAAAGTTTAGGCTGGGTGAATTTTTTTGAACAATGTGTGCAATTTTGCGTGAGAGTGTCACATCTAGGATAATTTAAGTAACGGAGGAATTTTAATCATTTTATAGGTCACTTTTTTTCACGTTTTTTAATGATTTATTTTTAAATTTTGGATTTTTGGATTATTTTTCGGAATTGTACACTTTTTTTTTCATTTTTAAAAATTCCACTGTATTCATTCCACGTGGTAATATGTGTAAAAATCAATAAAACGTGTTTTTTTCAAATCATTTCTTCATTATTGGTTTGTGGTGAACAGGAAAACAAACGTATGGAATTTTCATCACTGCTCGAATTTGTCAATCGAAAACGAGGATAAATTCAGGTTAGTTGCACTCTTAATAATCAGATAATGCTAATTGATTTCCAGTTCGGTTGTGCGAATGAATATTTGCTGTGTAGTTATGTTGAACGAGAACATTCAATAGGATAACCGTATTCATCGGATGGTTAATGAAGTGTCTAACCTTTATATATTTTCCACATTTTGTTTTGATAACATTAATTTGCGTTAACGCGTGGTCGCTACAATCCTCCATCGCCATTCAATTCAAAAAAAATGTCTAAATTAGACTTTGCCATTTCAAAAGCCTGTGAATTATCNTCGAGGAATTGATTCATGATAAGGAAAAATATTATTTCATTGGGCTCAGATATTCGTGCTTTATTGAAATTGTTCTGCTTGAACATTTAGACTGTTTTTATTCCGAACTTACCATTTTTAAACGAACCACGTGTCAAAAGC
>LR549882.1:0-30933 GCA_900536415.3 Caenorhabditis sp. 38 MB-2015
TCACGTATCAAACAATGTCTGAACGATACGTGTATTAGTACCGAGCTGAACGATATGAATACTGTTTCAAACAGTCACCAATAAGTACCCATGTTTCGTAATATGTATCACTTCGTGACCTTAGTGGTACTGTACTAAAGGTATTGGTCAATTCGGAACACTGATTCACACCCTGTCAAAAGGTAAATGAGTGAGAGGGAAGACGTGATATGGAGACGCAGACATATGTTGATCAGTGTTTAAAAATCTATGGAATGATATATTTCTCATAAAAATCTCCATTTTTTACCACTTCGGAGAACAATTGAAAAAAATTATGAAAAACTTTAATTTAAAAAATACAATCTTGCTTGGCACAATTGGTAGTAAGATAAGCTGAAGCGGACTGTACATCAACAAGTACATTTAATCTCAATTTTCAAATAGTGTTCTTTTTGGCCCCCATGACAACAAATAGTACCTATTTGAAACTTTGCATTAACTCTTCAATGTTTTTTTTCTTTCCATTGTATAGTGAAGCCTGGATTTTGAGTTTGTTCCACTTTTTCTTAAAGGGATTAAAACTACACTCAAAGTTCACAAAAAAAGCAAATGCTTTAGTTCTTTTTTTGGTCAACGAACCAGTCAAACAAAGTTCAAAAAAAGTAAACAATTCTTAGCATTTTTTTGTTTAGAAAAATTTACAAATTTTGCTAAATTCGTCATTTTTTCCTCCCAAAAAACCCTGTTCATAAATGCAAAATTTTGTCGCCATCTCCATCTGAGCGAAGAAATAACAAAAAAATGAAGGAAGCATTTTTTTTTTCATGAATTTTAATTTTTATGTTTATGGCTTTTCCGAGAAAAAAAAACATTATATGTTGATTTTTTGATTTTAAGTAGGCTATATGAAAACGTTTATCGGTCAATGATTTTTTTTTGAAAATTGTTATTATACCTATAAGTTTTTATGAGAGAGAGAGAGATATATATATTGGCGGGAGATTGATGAGACACTTATATTTTCAGATGTTTTGTTTGATGTTGTGCGGTTAAAAAATCTTACAAAGGAGGTTCTCCTGATGAACATCCTCTATTTCTTTTTCAACGAAGATTTCTATTCATATTTTCACTGTATCTGTTATTAACTTTTAAAATTAATAACTCTTCTCACAAAAATCTTCGGTGAAAAGAAATCATGACGTGAATCAGGAGATTAAAGTAAAACAATTCCAGCTAATTACCAGGCGACTAGACCTCCCTTGTTTCACTTTTTCGATTTATGGAGTCCAGTGGGGCTCATCTAGGATCATTTGTCACTTTTTCCAGCTCTAATCCTCTGTCATGTCAATACATATTAAAGAATTCTTAATCGATAACATGCGCTGTATTGATAATCCTAGTGTTTCTAGCTCAAACTCGGCTCATTTACAATACCAGAATTTATTTCTATTTCCAGGATAAAAGTCATTTTGGATACAAAGTGTTGAAATGAGCTGCAAACTCCAAACAAATCCAAGTACCCTTATTTGGAATCAAAATCTTTGCATTTTCTTGGTTTTAAATAGAGCACATCAACATTTGATGTAAACACTCAAACTATTACTATTTTTGCTAACCATAAAGGCAGTCAGAAATTTTAATTTTTCATTTTAAAGGAGTCGTCTTGGCTAACTATCAATTTCTGCCTATATTTTCTCATACCCTTTTTCATGTTCGATCCGTGTCTGAATTTTGTTCGAAAAAAGTTGTGCACACACTTTACGCGCACATGGTGACGACAATTTGCACACTTTTTTCAGTGAAAACTTTGAGTAATTTTTAGGAGATCGAATAAATGAGACCCCATCTCATAAACTGAACCATGATTGAAATAAAAAAATACACAGAAACATTTAGAAAACTGTGGGAAAACTGAAATCCAAGAAGCGTAGTTTAGGTTCTAGTTTTATTCTTGGTTGAATTTTTCAAAATTGTTTTCAGGTTTTTTTTAATGAAATATTGTATCTCATTATTAAGAAAAGCACTAGTTACACCTGAAAACTACTCGAGTAGGTCACTTTTTTTCATGAATTTTAAATTTCAGAACGTTCTGAGGAAAATTGTTGATTGTCTTGTCTTTTATTCTAGTAAACTTCTAGAGGTATCAAAGTTGAAAAAATTTGATGACTTTTTTGTTTGTTTCAAATCTTAAAAAACTATAAGGAAGTAGTTTTTGAAAGCTGACTGAAACTTGTTAGAAGTTTTTTGACTGTTATTTCGCAGTTAATATTTGCCAAAACACATTTTCAAGAGCTTTTTTAAAAATATTTGAAGTATCTGTAAAATCTTTTTGTACTCTCCCCCGTGCAATAATTTAGGTACTATTCAAGTACGAAAATCGATTGAAGAGAAAGGTGTACCCATCGATAGATATCGACAACATCTATTGGAAATTGATGCCAGCATTGTCAACATCCAAAAATATGAAATCTCAGTATTTTTTTTTAAATCTCACGTGGAAAATTATTTTTGAAATAAACTCAGCAACACATTTGAATATTTTCAATTTTCACGTGAAATTTTTCTCTCGGTTTCTATACAAATTTGATTCAATATTTTTTTTTCTTCCGTTCAAAAAAGTAGAATTCAAATGACTGAAACTCACTTCGCTGAAAATATTGAGATTTCAAAACTTATATTGACAATGTGAACTTCAGGTTTCAATTGGGTTTGGCATTTTTTCTGGGCATCCTTTTTAGCTAATTGTAAGAGTTTCTAATAATTTTCATAGTTATTTACATCTTGTTGAGTATCAAAATATGCCAAAAATGTGGATTTTTTGACTATAAATATACATTTCGATAGATTTTTCAACGCTGATCAACATCCCGTATTAATTTTTGGACGAATTTTTAATTTAAAAATTTATAGTGAGCAAACTAGAAATCTTGTTCAACAGCGATTTTGAGGGTTAGGGTCTTACTATAGGGAAGTTAAGTATGAAAAAAAAACTATACAAAATTTATTTTTATAGAAAACGTCTCGGGGAAAAATCCTCAAGCTTGCGACAGTTTGTCGCAAAGTTGCGACATTCGGCTGTCGCAAGGCTTGCGGTGTTCTTGCGCCAATAGTCGCAAGCTTTGCGACATCTAGCAGCAAAACTACTGCACGGCTTGCGACACCCTTGCGCCAGAAAAAATGTGTCGCAAGTTTGCGCCAAACTGCCGCAAGCTTTCGACGAGGGAAAAGCCTTGCGACACGCTTGCCGTTTTTCCCCGAGGTTTTAATTTTAGAAATTTCACAATCAGGAAGACAAAACTTCATTTTTGCATATTTTTGTTACCTAAAGGAAACTCGTGTAAAGTTCTGAAAGTTTTGAAATGTTTCAAGAGCAAAAAAAAATTATAAGAACGAAATTCAAGCTGCTCTAAAGTTGGTAAGGTTCGATTAATCTGCTTGAATTTTTTTTTGGTGATAGTTCATTCAACCATTTTTCACATACCCGTAACAGGGTCTCTGAGTTTTGAGTTCAACTTGTCAGAATCAGTCGCCGATTCGAACAGTCTGAAAATAAGATACATTTTAGAAAATTGTTCATCTTCTTATTCTCAAGTCGAAAAATGATTCCAATTCTGGAAAAAAAATACCAGAACTGTAAAATTGTTCAGAAACTATCCAATTTTCACAAAAAGGAATACTGGATGCTGTTCAGCATCCAAAAATGACCTAGTTCTTGTCGAAAAACTCCAGATTTTTTTTTTTACAAAACTTGGTTCACCTTATCCATTTCTACAATAGCAATTGTTTACGTCATTTTTGTCAAAGATCCATTCATTGTTGTTTTACTGAACTCTTGCCAAATGTTTTTAATTAAGAAAATCAAAATTGTTTTGGGGTGGACGAAAATGGGCGGAGCCGGAGCATTTTCTGGTATTTTTACGCGTCGTTGGGCGTGTTTTACTTCTTCATTTTTTTTGTCATTTCTTTTTCTCGCTAAAAACAACTGCCCAATTATAATTGAATAAGGTTTTTTTTATCAGTTTTCAACCAGCAAAAAAAAGAGAATAAAGATTTTTGTTTTCCATCCAACCAAAAACGACAACGGCAGTGTTTTTTGGAGCCATCAGATTGAGGGGAGAAAATGCATTATTCATCGAATAAATTAGTTAAATTATATATTTCTAATGTTTTTTTCAGATTATTCAGTTTGTTTACACAAAGTTCAAAGACCTTCAATTTTTTTGTTTAATTTCCGACTTCTACCTCGAAATGTTCTTTTTATGCCACCTCTTCTTTAAATTGCATTTCTTTTCCCCCAACATTTTACACTTTTTTCTTATTTTCAGTCAGCGAAAAATAAAATGGCGATACGATTGGCTATAATTCTTTGTATATTCTTTTCAACATCAAATGCAGGTAACTTTTTCAGTGGAGCGAACTTGCAACATTTTTGTTAAGAAGACATGTATCACAAAAAAAAAAGGAAAATTCACCCAGTCGGGATTCGAACCCCGACCTTCTGGCTTATAGGCGGAATAGGTACTTACTGCGCCACTCAGGACACATCCCTCTTTCTATAGAAAAATTGCAAGTTCGCTCTATTTATAATATTTTTCTCACACACTCTCCTACCTGTGAGCAAAAACTCTAAAACAAAAATGAATAACATTCGAACATTTTCCAAAATTATCAATAGAGCGAACTTTTACCAGTTTTGCTCAAAAGACATGATGTGCCCTACTTGGCTCAGTGGTGAACTATTCTGCCTATAAACCAGAAGGTCGAGAGTTCGAACCCCGACTGGGTCAGTTTTTTTTTGGTTTTGTTAATGAAGATCTGGTTTTTTACTAACTTCACCCGTGCGGGGTTCGAACACCCGACCTTCTGGCTTATAGGCAGAATAGGTACCTACTCAACCACTCAGGAACATATTCTATAGAAAAACGTTGCGAGTTTGCTCTATTGATAATATTTTTCTCACACATTCTCCAACCTGTGAACAAAAACTCTAAAACAAAATTAAATAAATAAAATTCGAACATTTTTCCAAAATTATCAATAGTGCGAACGTTTACCAGTTTTGCTCAAAAGCAATAATATGTCTACGTGGCTCAGCAGTGAACTATTCTGCCTATCAGCCAGAAGGTCGGGTGTTCGAACCCCGACTGGGTCAGTTTTTTTTTGTTTTTTTTAATGAATATCTAGATCCCTATATAAGCAACTCTATTACTTTTTTTTTGAAAAACCTTCACCCGTGCGGGGGTTCTAACACACGACCTTCTGGCTTATAGGCGGAATAGGTCCCTACTGAGCCACTCAGGACACAACGGCGCAAGTTCGCTCTATTGATAACATTCTTCAACCTGAAATAAACTGTGTTAGAAGGTAACTTTTCGTGTCGTTTCATTTTGAAAAAGCAAAAAAAGCTCAACATTTTTCGGTTCGGCTCGTTTCATTTGAGTTTCCGATCCGGAAAACGAAACTAAACGGTTCACTAGATAGATTCCAAGGGATTTCCTCTCGTGTTTTTTCTCTTCTTCTTCTTCTTTTTCTCGACACATACCAAAGGAAAAAAACTTGCAAAATTGCACCCTGTTCCAGACAAAAAACAAGAGAAAAAATAAATTTTATGAAAAATTCCAGTGCTCATAAAATGTATTGTTCCGTCTCGAAATGCTCTCGAGGGATTTGAATTGAGATGGGTGTAAGATTGACTGACATAAAATGATTTTTCTCTTTTTTTCTCGCCAAAAAAGAACACCAAAAAAATATCTGAAAGGGGTTATAGCGAGAAATTCCAGAATCTGATCAATATCAAATTTCGGAGAAGATTTTGGAAAAGTATAAATCGGGACTTTTGCCAACGAAAAACACGAGGGATCCAATCAAGGTGGAATTTTCAATGGAACTATATCAGATCATTGAAGTGGTGAGTTGTATATAGAGGTCATTGATCTGAGTGTAACTAGGAGCCAAGCTGGAGATAGACAGTCCGAATTTTATCCGACTCTTGTTTTTTTTTTCTCAATTCTTTAGATGCAGGTTGTTTTTTTGAACTAGTCAAAATAGAAAAAATGCTGAAATCAAAAACCAGAATAGAACATACAAAAAGTCAGTTTTCACCTGACAGAATTAATTTGATCTCTCCACAGTGTATTAGAACTCGAACACACATATTAGCCAGAATTCAATCGCTGCCATTGGGTTACTGTAGTTTCGTTTTTCAACAGGAACAATTTCAAGAACCAGAATGTTTCAAACAGTGATAAGTTCGTCTATGAGGTTATTCGACCAGTAGAATTCGATTCTGATATCAAAACCAGTCAAAAATTCATTCAGAGTGAAATAATATGGCATTATCAATAGGGCGCGTGTTACCAATTGAATTTTGACTAATACCAGGTTTGGTTTTCTGTGAATGAGTTTTAAAGGGGTTGTCCGAGTTCACTTTAAGTTGTCGCCAAAGTGTTTTACTACCTATATTAATGTCTAATCCGTACAAAGTAAAAATTTAGCCTATAGACGAGAAAGTTTGCTCCATTGCTTCAAAGAAAGTTCATAAATAGTTCACAAACACCAAATATGACGCGCAAAAATTTGAATGACGCAATTTTGCACACTGCTTTTAGGAATCACACCATAGTCGCCCGGTATATGATGACAGAGTCAGAAAAAACCCACGTCGGTCAAAAATCATAATTTTTTATATGCATTGATCAGTAACTCGAGGGAGGTTTATACAGGTAGTCAAAAAAATTATGAACCACATATTTCGTATGTGAACCATCTTTTAAGTTAGTTTTTTTTTAAATTTTAACCTGAACCTGCCGGAGTTACACTATCTTGACCATGCAATTAGATTTTGTCTGAAAAAAAACTAGCAAAGAAAGATTGAGAAACGAACTTAGGTGTAAAAATTAGGATTCACAATGCTTTTGTAAATTCGAAATGTTCGCTTGATCGGATTTGAATTAAAAAAATGAAGCATATGCTCAATGAACTTCTGACTTTCAAAGTCTCAGTCTTATGTCTCTCACAAGGAACATGCAAAAGGGAGAAATCTGTGGCATGTTTGGATTACATTACCGTGATCAGTAGGGTCGATTTGGTAGAAACACAAATTTTCGTCAGAAGTTAATTTTAGAACCTTATGAATTTCTCTGTGAACGTCAAATGAAGCTAGATAAAAAAAAACATACATCAGATTATATATACGAATTTGCTAATTACTCATCTCGAGAACAACTATACACAGTCTTGAAAAAGCAGCAAAGAACATATCTAACAGTGGTGAAATTTCGAAAAAATTCAAAACCACTCCAATTTTCTCTAAATTTCAGAATGAACCCCAACAATATTTGATGATCAATGCTTGGATCGTTGAGGTAATTAAGCACCCTTTTAACCTTCAATTAACATTTTCTATGATTTCTCAGCGTTGGACAGATCATTTACTAGGTTGGGATCCATTACAGTATGGGAACGTCACAGATATCATGCTACCTCATCAAACTATCTGGATACCAGATACCACTTTGTATAATTCGTGAGTTGCGGGAACTATTAGGGATCTAATCACGGTGCCTGATAATAGTAGTCATGAATTAGTAGTTCTTGAGTTTTGATCAAATGTTCTGACTGAAATATATGACGCATGATTGGGTAATAAAGTATGAAAAGAAATACTAAAACATTTATTTATATCAAACAAAATGTCAAACTTTTGTGTGCGGGCATCAAAGATTCAAAAAAAATTGAAGAATTTGATCTGGTTTGAGCCTAACTCCTCTGGAAAAAATAGGGAAACATGGTTCACAAAAATCTCTCAGGTCTAACCTCAAGAACTATGGAAGTGAAGAAGAGGTATCTCAGATCCTTTTCTCTAAAAAAATCTTAGATATTCAGAAAATGTGAACGGGATTCAGAAAACCTTCGCTTCACCTTCATGAATCCCTCTTTCGTTCATACAAAAAATCAAATTTTTAAAAGGTTGGTAATGAAAGATGATGAGAATCGTCGACTTCTACATGCCAAAGTGACGACACTTGGCGAAACAAATGGTGCATATATTGAACTCCTCTACCCAACCATATATAAACTTTCATGTTTATTAAATTTGAAGCTGTTTCCATTTGATAATCAGGTTTTGTTTCTTAAATTTCAGTACAATTTGAAAAAAATGGATTTTTCAGAAGTGTAAACTATTATTCGGGAGTTGGACATTTGACAACACCAAAATCGATTACTTTTTCCATAAAGATAAGACAGAGATTGGCACCCAGAATTGTATAGAAAATGAGGGTTGGAATGTGTTGACAACAGCGGGTAGGTTCCATTTTCTGTACTCTGAGAACGAAACTCAAAATTTTCTTTTTTCAGCAGAACGACATGAGAATAAATATGAATGCTGTCCGAATAACTACACCCTTCTTGAGTTTAGTTTGACGATTCAGAGAAAACCGCTCTACTATATTATTAATTTGATTATCCCGACTTCGATTATCACTTTCATTTCGATTATTGGATTTTTTAGGTGAGGAAAAGAGAACTGGCTCTTCATTTTCTAGACTCATATTTATTTTAAGTACTCGATATTTTCTAACTCATCCTTGTTAATTTTTTTTCTGTCGTGTTTTTTTTTCTATTGTCTATTCTGATTTTCTATTCCCTTCGCCAGAAGACGTTTTTTGATCTATTAGACGAAATAGTGAATAAAAATAAGAGAATCAGACTCTTGCAGATCAAAATATCTCGAAGCGAAAGGAATAGAAAAACGAAAAAAAATATAACGTTTATATTCGAATATTTATTCCTATTCAGAAAAAAAACTGATCTTGGGCGAAAAAATATTCACTGAACCAAAAAAAAATGTGTGCTCTCACTACGCAACAAAGATTTTTGAATTTTGTAGATTTTTTGTAATTAGCTAACTCGCAATTTGAAAATCCACATTTTTCCAGTACCTCCTCAATAAATGAACCACGAGAAGAGAAAATCACACTTGGCATCACAACTCTTCTATCCATGTCAATTTTAATATTTATGGTATCCGATAAAATGCCCTCAACATCATCCTTCATACCACTCATCGGTAACTTCATTCTCCTTCGTCAAATCAGAATCCAACAAATATTTCAGGTCTATTCTACACTTCTATGATTCTTCTCATCTCATTTTCAACGATCTGCTCATCGATTGTAATTTATGTGCAAAAACAAGGTTTGCAAGTTTTTTTTTATTAGAAAATAGGGAATGACAAAAACATGTTCAGGAAACCTTGGAAATCCTCCATCGAAAAAGTTGATGAATATCGCGAGAGCTGTTAATCGATTTATTCGAATGGAAATGCCTTTGATTATGAAGCAGGCATATGCTCAGAAAGCAAGGGTAAGTTAGATTTGATTCGCACCCTTTCAGAAGTTTTATTAATGAATATCACTTTTTCCAGGATGAAAAACTGCGTCGCCAACAAGTTGGACGAAAGCAAAGTCTTTGGACACGAGTATATAAACTAGCTCGAGATCAAGCGGTCAAAAAATCTTCGACTTCAAAACTGAGCACGGAAGTCTTGACACCCGATAGATTAGCAGTTGAGAATGGTGTATCAAAAAGGTGCACAATAAATCAAGACGTCACGTGTATAAGTGAGCATTCTTGTTTTCTTTAAATAAGAACTTCTTGACTTTTTCAAGGTGATTCGGGTATTGTGGCAATGGTAGCTGGTTGTGGTGCACCTACATTAGCGTCAGAAGATGATGACTGCGATGCATCACTGTTGGATCCGAATGATATGCAACCAACGCAGTCGCAAATTCCACGTCCTAATAAAATGTTACATAAAGTTTCGACGTGTGGCAGTTTTGATAGTATGATGTATAGACAGATTGAAGGTAACAAAAGAACGGGGAAATCGAATATAAAAATAAAAAGCTACTTTACAGTTCCAATCTCCCCGCGAACTGCTAGAAATTTCGCCGAGATTGAATACGATTGGTTGGCAGCTCTGTTAGAGCGAATATTCCTCATAATATTTCTAATAATCTTTGCACTTACATCATTCGGAATTAATCTCGTCGGGTTCTTCCGATGGTATATGGCTACTGATACGGTTCATTCTAAATAATTTGTACATAAAAAATAATAAATTTTAATTAAAATTGAACTCGGTATTTTCTTTAATGAAAAGCAATAGGTACCCATCGAGCTCAACCCAGTTCTAGCTTTATAAATCTGAAAAAAATTCCTAATAATTTGGACAAGATGTTAGAGGAAATCCTGAATTAAAAGACATCCTCGTGTTTAAAACAATAAACTTTCATGATGAAAACAACAAAAAATCAACAAGTTGAGAAACAACAACAAAAATGTGGCTAACTATTATTTTTTCAATCCGTAAACAACTTTCATCTGTTCATATTTCTTTCGATCTGATTCGGTGACAGATGGTCGTATTCGGCTCGCGGCTTCGGTGAAGTGTCGCATGCTCACCCCAGTAACACTGTCATCATTCTGAAATTGAGATTGTTTATGAAATTTATGAGTTAGATGAGATGAGCACATACCTGGAGAACTCTCGCCTGAAGTGCTAGAAGAGAAGATTCGTGAATCAACGCGGCCAAATCAGCACCTCTGAAAATATTAAAAATTGTTTATGGATTCATTTTTCGAACATAGCTCAGTTTTTTTTTTCCTGAAACTCACGTGAAACCGTTCAGCTCTGGTAATCTGGCAATCTCGTCGAAATTCACATCTTTATCAAGCAACGGTCTGGTACCATTCTGAAACATTTCAGTTTTCGAGGACATACAGAAAACTCTGAATTCACCTTCGTGCTCTTTTTCAAAATATCTGCTCGATCTTCGGCTGACGGAAAATCAACAAACAAAATTTTATCAAGTCGACCGGGACGTAAAATAGCAGCATCGACGATATCTGAAAATATCATACTATGAAAGTAAGTATAAAAATTCTGGAAGTAACATACCTGGTCGATTTGTGGCACCGATAAGGAACACCTTCTGTCTTCCTTCTACACCATCCATTTCAGTGAGCAATTGATTCACAAGTCGAGCACCTCCAGATGTTTCATTATGTGATCGTTTTGGGCATAACGCGTCAATTTCATCGAAGAAGATCACACATGGTTGCGAATCTCGCGCACGTTGGAAAACTGTGCGGACAGCTCGTTCACTCTCACCGACATACTGAAAAAATAAAGTTTTTGTTAGGGATAAATATTTTGGAAAATTACCATATTCAACAATTCCGGTCCTTTTACACTAATAAAATTCATGCCCGTCTCATTCGCCACCGCTTTCGCCAACAACGTTTTTCCGCATCCCGGTGGACCGCACAACAAAATACCCTGTGGTCGACTATCGATTCCAAGAGCCGCAAAATCATCAACTCGTTTGATCGGATAAAGAATGCTCCATTCGAGTTGTTCACGAACTCCGCCAAGAGCACCAATATCCTCCCAACTGACATCGGGAACTGTAGCGAATCCTTCACGCTTGGCGGCTGGTTGAATTTTTTCGAGTGCTCGCTCGAAATCTTCGAACGCAATTTTAAGGCCACCGCCAGCGAGATCAGAGAGGGCAGTTGGATCATCTTCACCTTGCAACCAAGCGAGTACTGGAAAATGGAAAAACTAGATAACATTTTCTAACCTAAAATAGGAACAATTTTCTTTTTTTTTTAATTAAAATAATCTTAAAACTATACTTTTTGACATGCATAAAAAGTTATGAACGGTTCTTGGAGAAAAAAAATAGGCTATAAAATTTTTTAGTGCTTGACTTTTTTTTTCCATACCTCTCTCCAATTCTTCATTAATCTGTTCAACTGTCAAATTCTTTTGTCCATCATTCTTCGCCACTATGGTATCAAAAACCCGATCAATCGCCACTTTTGCCGCTTCTCGAATCAACGCTTGCAAATCTGCTCCAACATATCCAGGTGTGAGTCGAGCAATCTGTTTCAGGCTAACATCATCCGCCAGGCTAACTCGACAAATCTTTTCGAGAATTTTCGTTCGAGCATGTTCATCGGGAATTCCTAAGGAGATTTCATTTTCGAATCTTCCCGCTCTTCTCAATCCTCCATCAACCGCTTCAGGTCGAGATGTTGTTCCGATAACGAGAACTCCATTAGGCGTTGATGAAGTGGGCTCATCGTTTTCAATTGCAACACTTCCGTCGTCACTGAACTTTAGTTGATCTTTCAATGGCTTTTCACGAGGTGGTAAGACGAGTTCTGTAAAAAAAACAATATGTTCGAAGTTATCAATAGGGGAATATCAAATTACCATCTAACGAAGAGCACAATTGACTAACGACTCGTCGTTCCATTTCTCGTTGAGCAGTTTCACGTCGAGGAGCAATCGCATCAATGTCATCAAGAATCTGAAGATGTATACTTTTTGTGGTGAAAACAGTTTTATTTCATTGAATCAGTGTTCAGGATTTTTTTTTGATTAACGATTAAAAAAAAGAACTTCGGAATATATATTTGAAAATAGCCAAAAAACATCGTGACCAGTCTCAAGAAACTTCGGATAACAGAAAAATTGAATTCTCGTTTTTTTTTTCCGAATTATCAATTATCTAAATGTTTCACTGCATAATATTCAACTTTCATTTTTCAATGAACTTATTCTGAATTCCATTTTTTGAATAGCTTCTTCCAAATTTACGAAATCTTGTTCAGAATTTGGGAGTTTTCAAAAACCAGTCTTTTCAGCGGCCGAGAACAACGAATGAGAATGTTTCAGCCTTATAATTCTTTTTTTTTTCTCTTGAAAATGTGAAAAACACTCACTAAAATACATGGCGAGTTTTGCTTTGCGGTATCAAATAATCTTCGAATTTTCTCTTCCGTTTCTCCTGATACTCCTGATACCAATTCCGTCGCCGCTAATTGCACCATAGGAATGCCAAGTTCACCAGCAACCGCTTGGGCGAACAGTGTTTTACCACATCCTGGAGGTCCATGAACAATAAATCCACGTGGTGGATCAACACCGAGTAGCGAAAACGTCTTTGGTCGTTTCAAATGCATCGCAAGTCGGCACACTTCCAAAAACTGCTTATCACTTCCTCCAATATCTTTGAATCGTACATTGGATTCTCTCGGCGTCATGTTCATATCAGTAACTGCTCCGAGACCTCGTGGAAGTTCTTTCGGAGGACCTGGTGGACCGGATGACTGTTTTTTGACTGGTTTGAGACTATTATTTGATGTGCTATAATTAGTGTGACTAGATGATTTTGGTGTGGAAGAAGAGTAGAGATTTAAAATCGACTTATTCGCTCGATTATTCTTTTTGAGTGCTTCAACCCGTTGTGCTTCTTTTTCATGATCACTGTCATTATCACTGGATACAACTATTTCTTTGGCGACTGGTGGTTTTTTAGCGATGAGAGGGGTTGCTTTCCTTTTTCGAGTTTCGCTCTTTTTGGGTTCTATTGCAATCTGAAAATATGTACTTCATTGAGATATACTTTAACTACAATCCTCACCTCTTGCACATCTTCCATCACCTCTGCAACTCCACCATTTCTGATTCTTTCAACTTCTGCCGCATCATTTTCCGTTTCTGCTCCACCGCCAAACTGTTGAATCTGAATCTTCTCCAACGCTGTTCTCACCATCGTCACCAAAATCTTGAATTTCTGCCGTTTGTATTCTCTAAAATTCACTGTTTCTTCTGTTGGCTAAGAAAAATGAAAGTCTTACGGAAACTTCTGCTGTAGATCGAATGCCACATTGTCGGGTCGGAAACTTTTGATTCCGGGAAAATGCCGACAATGCTCTTGAACCCGTGGGAGTAACAGCGGATCGTGTACAAATCCTGCTGTTGGCATTTCTGAAAAAAAAAAACTAATTGTATATTGGGAATAACCAATCAACAAAAGAAAGGATTAATAGCTAGCAGTGCGAGCAACTTCTAGGAAAATCAGATTTTTCTAATGATCTCAAACTTCGTGTAACTTTCTCAAAACATCATATTTTTGCTCTAGGAGTGACAAAACCTTAAAAATGTATCGTTTCGGAGTAATTTGAAGTTCATGAAAATTTCCAACGACATTTTTCTCGCAAACTTCAATTTTCAGCATAGTCAGTGACTTTTTTGTGGAAGCTCGTCTGAATTTGTAAGATTTCAAATTCTACAAGATTATGGTTTCTTATTTACCACATTTTGAACTGTTTTCCTTCAAAAAAGGATTGTTGGGAGATTTTCTCTGTATCCTGAAAACAATAGCTGATTAGCTCATTTCTGGTGAATTTTTTGGGAAAACTTGAAAAAACAGATATGTTTCAGAGTCTCAAAATCAATGAAAAGTTTCAAATTTTTACGAAGATGTAGTTATATACCACAGTTTGAATTTGATTCTGAAAAATGAGGTTCTCTAATTTCATATTTTAGGTCAACTTTATGGATCTGTAATTTACCAGACTTTTAACTGTCTCTTTGAGAATGAATATTTTGGACATTTCATAAAAATTTTCTGATTTTAAATAAAGTTCTGGTAGTAACACAATTTAAGCTTTCAACCTGTAAACTTGTCTGAAAATGAGATAATCCAGTGAAACAACAACACAAAATGCAAGAAAAAGTTATAAAATAATAAAATTTTTATTTATTCGACACCTTTAAACATTAAGTATCAAAAAAATGGTAATAAATTATCGCAAAGAGAGAAAAAAATCAATATTTGGCTTAAAAAGAGTGTTGGGTGGAAGCAAACTCACTAGAAAAAAGGAGACAAAATATACAAAGAACTCAAAGAAAAATTGCACCATTATTGTTAGTTTTTATTGTAGGTAAGTGAGATTTTTTCAGATTTTTCTAAAATCTGTACAATGGAGGAAGAGAAAAAAAAGGGACACAGGGAGATATTAAGAGGTTTCTGGTGGGAAAACGATAAATGCCAAATTACCCTTTTTAAGAACAAGAAATGAATGATGAGACGTGGGATATTTTCAGACATATATTAATAAATATTGGGCCGTGGTAAAGTTCATTGCGCGGCAAAGAGTACGAATTCCTACAAACTACGAATGTTTCCATCCAATAAATTGTTCGAAATAGCTTTTGTTTTATTATCGTTATTATTATTTTCTTGAATTCAGATACTCTTCGCACGCAAACGAACATTAGAACTTCAGAGGGCGGGAATTCAGGCGAAAAACGACGCTTCTGAACTTTCCGTTTTCATAAATCCATCTAGGAGACCTTCTTTGATTTTTGATATTTCACTGTCGTCCTGGAAAAATTCAATTTTTTCATACAAAAGGGTTTTTAGTACGAAGGGTTTTCACGTGGTTTCGACTTATTTAAAATCTTCAACACAATAACAAAATACAAACCTTGAAATCAGCGGTTGACGCGCCAGCAGACAGTGGTGGATGACTTCCAGGACCACCAACAGGTGTTCCGGGCTGCATTCCAATACTTTGCGCACTTCCCGGCGCAGGTGTACCAGCACCCGCCACCGTTCCATTACCACCCATTGGTGTCGACACCGGTGATGATTTGATATCATCGCCATTCACTAGTGATGTCGGCGCCGCTCCAACACTTGGTATATTTCCGTTTCCAGCCGTCGCACCACCTCCCGTTCCGCATCCGCCACTACTTGAAGGTCCTACTGAACCGGGTCCACCGGTAGCTGTTCCGCCAGGTGTTGCTGCGTTTCCGGCTGGTGGCGTGTCGGTGGCGGATGACGTGGCTGGAACAGAACCAGGAGGCACACTTCCAGGAGCTGTTGAGGAGGCTGCACTTGTCGCAATTGGATCCATTCCAAACTGAAAACAACAATTTTGGAGTTTTATTTGTATTGTTTTTTGAATGATTTTTCCCTAATACTTATTTTTAATCGGAGAAAATGTTATATTTGAGGAACATTAATGGGAATTATCGCTCACTGATTTCAATTAAAAAAAATAAGTTCATCTATTAATGTTGAAGACTTGCTTCTTTTTTTTGAAGCATATTTCATCCTCGAAAATTACCAAAATACTCTTTGTTGTGAGAACCTTCTCACTATTCAACTGAACATCATTTGAAACCCCTTTCTTCAAGAAATAATTACGATCATAATACGTTGATATATGACGAAAGCAGAGTATAAGATAGAAAAAGACAAATATTGACATAGACTGGATAGAGTCGACTATCGATTTTGTATGACCCAAAGTTATTGAGGAAATCGAGTGAAAAAAGGAACTAACCGGTGGCATAGCACTAGCAGAAGAGGCGCCTGGCATTCCCATAAATGGTGGCTGTCCAGCAGCAATCGCTTCGGCACTTCCTGGCGGTGGTGGCATTCCGGGTGATGACATTGACATTGGTGGAATACCGGTACCGTTTGGCATCATACCACTTCCACTTGGAAAAGCGGAGCCTGGTGGACAAGGCATGAATTCACCGAATCTTGGCATACCTGGAAAAAATGTCATGGTTTTTATTGAATTTGACAGATATACTTGAGATTTATGTTTAATTTCAATATTTTCGGTTTTATCGGTACTAATACTCTTTTCCGATGTTTCATAATTTTTAAATTATGAAACATCGGCATCTTTCACGAATGTTCCTTTTCATCCAATTTAAAAAGAACAATACTTCTTTTTTGTACAATACAGAGAGTATTCAGAAAAATTTAGGAAACTGGCCACGAAGAAGGTTTGTTCGAAAAATGTTATATAGGCACAACAGAAAACATTTTCCATCAGAGCTGATGAAATGAGAGCTCCAACATTCATCTTTCTGATCTCCATATTATACTTTAAAAAGCCATTATTACTCAAAACACTAACCTGGCATTTGTGCTCCTCCAGGTCCAGGTCGCATCGCTCCAGGTGGTCCGGGGAACGAACTTCCAGCTGCCATTCTCATCTGACCCGGTGGTATCCGAGCCATTCGGGGATCACCTTGGAACATTCCGAATCCAGCCGGAGGCATACCTGCAGGTGGCATTCGACCAGGAAATCGGCCGAATGGTCCCATTAAATCCGGACCGCCGAGACCCATCGGATGACCAAACTGCTACAAAAATAGGGTTTGTATTAAAGAAACAACTCTTATGAAAATCTTGGAAACGACCTTCACGTTCAGAAAAGAAAATTGATAGTCAAAATTAGAGAAAAACTTACATGTCCGTTCATCATCGGAGGTTGCACAGGTCCAATTATGCTCTTAAAAAAGGTAAAATCAGAATAATAATATAGGGGTAGGAACTCACATCATGGAAGTATTTAGCTTCTTGTGTATACGCACCTTCGCCCATATCTCGCCTTTCAGGAGCTGCACAATACAAATCCCAGAATATCCTGAAACGAACCAATTCTAGTTTATTACTTCGATCAAAAAAGCTTCTACAACATTCAAGTTTAAAATTGACTTTTCATCATCGAAATGTCGTGTAAAAATTTTTGAAACAGTTCAGTAAAAATAAACTTACGTCCACCAATCTATTAAAAATGATGAACCTTTCTCCGCAGGTTTGAAATTAGCAAGTGATGGGTTTGGCTGAAAAAAAACCATTTTTATCGGTATTAGAAAATATACACTTACATTTAAAACTTCTTCTTTGAAAGCTTCGGCCGTTTTTGTAGCACCAGTCATTGTGAGATATTCGTATATTAATGTTGTTAACCTGAAAAATATGAATTTTGAGACGGAATTTGAAAACCTAAGAATCATTGATGAAATACAATTTTTATGTCTGGTGAATAATTATTAGTTTTGAAGTCTTGAAGGTAATAATTATTTTTGAGGTATTCATTATTAGTTTCGAGGTGTTCTTCATTGTGGATAAAATATTTTTGCAGCTCTTTTTTGCTTTAAAACACAAAATACGAATATTAACGAATGAGTCTCGGAATAATAAAATCCAGAACAAAAAATTAGAGAGCTCAAGCTTAATTCAGTGTTGAAAAAAAGCGGATTGTGCTCTTCTTGTTCAAAATTTTCGAGGATTAAATAACGAAATGATCAGAAATTGGAAACAGAAGAAAAAAATGTTCTAGTCAGAGCTTCAAAAATTGACTACCGCTATTTTCAACGAGCCGAGTTGCAGCCGTTCAAATTTCACTTTTGAAACAAGATATGAAATCACTTTCCAAAATATATTTTACTTCAGTTCGTGGTTTCAATATGATAAACATTTCGCCTATTGAATATGATAAGTTTCTTCTATTTTACTAAAAAAATGAATTCGTCAGTATTGATAGAGATAAATTTTGTAGTAGAACACAATTTTGAGTATAAATTCAAGATAGACACAATTTCAGATCAATTTTGGAGCACAGTTTTTGATAAAATGTGTGTCAGGCTTTTTTCATGATATCATACGTTTTTCTCATTGAAAGAGAAATCACATCGTCACCATCAATGATAATAGATTTTTTGTTGTTGTTTTTTTTTGAAATTCTTTGTAAAAAGCTCACTTTTCTTTCGCCTGTACATCACTTTGACACTGTATTAATGCTGGTGGTTGTTGTGGTTGGGCTTGTGGCGGTTGTCCCGGCATTCCAGGTGGACCATTGCCCCTGGCTTGTGGTTGAAACATTTATTAATAATTTTCTTATGCTTTTTGTGTATTTTGATTTCCTTCAGTCAACAATTGTGTTTTGAGATCTTCGTCTTTCTTCTTTTCGGGAGTGATTTGAATCACAACCGCATTATATATTATAGAGACAAGGCGTGCTGGAAAATAACTATATATATTTACTGAAATTCGTGTATTGATCGAGGAGAGCAGGAAGAGAAAAAAGACGAAGGAGATGAAGAAAAAACAACTGAGGGATGTGAAAAAAGAGGAACAAAAAACAATAAATATTCGATTTTAGTGGTTTAGCAGCTGCCAATAAAAATAGAACCGGAAAGGGGGAATTCAATTTTGACAAGATTATTGAAATATTTGCTCGAACACTTTTTTTTTATAAAAAAGCGGCGAAGTTTTTTGCAGGAAAAAGATCAAAAAGAGCATTTACAACGTAATAACGCACAAGATTCGAATTTTCTCAAGGACATTGTGAGTAAAATAACAAAAAACTTTGGAACAGGGCCAACATACAAGGTCACGCTAATATTCAAAAAAAAACGTTGAATGATGCAATCATGCTCCAATGGCAAACCACATTTTATTTCAACAAAATTAAACTGGGTCAGGAAAAAACACGTTGACGAAGGTAGATATCGGATAACACACATTTGGAGATAACATCTACAAAATTTGAGGAATACTTTCAAATACTTACATGCAACAATTGTGACAAAAACTGAAAAAGACCTCGAGAGGAAGCTAGGAAAAAACGTATCACGATGAGACAAAACTTGAAAAACCGGAACTCCAGTATTAATTTTTAGCAAAAACAAAAAAACAATGCAACGGCATTGTTTAGAATTGGATCAGAGTTTTATGGTGCAGCAGAGCAGAAATCTATGTGGAAAACTTTTTGAGTTTTCATAAAAATGACTTCAATTTTGTTTCTTTGAAGTTACCAGGTGGAAAATAAAGAAAATGTATTCCAGGTGGGAATTTTTTGTTTTTTCGGTCACTCACTGGAAAAATGCTAGACTGGGAGAATTTAAACAGCAGAATTCAAAAAACAACTACAATTCTGCGTTAGTTGACTCTTTCTAGAATGAGTAATCATTTTACACTACTATCTACCAAAGAATACAAAAAAGACTTTCTGGCACAATTCCAGCTAAATACAATCAACAAAATATAGGCTAAAAATGACTGAAATTAACTTCTATCAATTTTATACCCGGTAGTTTTTGTCCCGACCATTCTACGAACAGTTTTCAGAACAAAAATGATAAGGGTTTATTATCAGTAGGAAAAGGTACTTTTATTTCATTATAGAGGTTGATGTTTAGAATTTTTCAATTAATTTCATAAGGTTATTTTATGCTTTAAAGTTTCGGTTTTTTTTTAGATTTTGATGGAAAAATGACTTTTCTATATTCAGATAACCCAAAAAACTAATCGAATTCAAAGAAATTTGAAAAAAAAAACATCAAAAAAAAAGATTACAGATTAGAGGGGTGATAAGAAGATAGAGAATGTTTCTTTATTGGATAATTCCCTAAAAGTTCAAAGTCTGAATGAGCCGGAAAGAAATTATTTTCAAAAAATTCGAAAATTTGAAACAAAAACACAAAAAGAGAGATAATTGAGGATTTGCGCTCTTCAAAGGTGCCGCGCATTCAAAGAAGCTCACAAAGGCGAGCCAAATTGTAGGTGGGGATTAAATACGGGATAAAGAAACATAATCGGATAAGCCAAGCAAAAAAAATAAAATAAAAAGAAATTGTGGCTACAATACATTTTCTCATGGAACACCATAAAAATTGTTATGACTTCCGAGCCGAAAGTTATAATTAGTAAGGCGAAATCCGAACAAAATCGAAACGAGGTCGAAAAATGAGGGCATCTGTGTGTGGAGAAGAAGAAGATGCTTCTTCTGACGACGACTACTACAACAAACCCAAAGATGACAACGAAGCAGCAAAATAAGACGAAGAAGAAGACGAGAAACAGACATATTGACATTCATCACAAATACAATTCAAAACAAAGAGACATAGACACTCTCATATACACAGCTTGGAGTAGTCTCTTTCTCTTCACTCTTCATAGATAGAGGCCAGCCATGCATTGTTGGACATATAGGAGGGAGGGGTGACCCTTAGCTCTTGGCAGCTAGCCAATCGATCAGCGCGTGTGGAGATAGAGAGAGAGTGTGGAGGGTGAGAGATAGTAGGTCTCGCGACGACGACGGTCTCGTTTCTTTCGAATTGGGGGAGGAGCAAATGCGCTCTATTGATTGGTGTGGTGGGGGGTTGTGTATTAACTTGGACGGACGGACGGACGAAAGGCGAAGAAGGAGAATATTCGAAGGCCGAAAACATTGTTAGTATCGAAGTTTTCGGGGAGGATGAGGGAGAACAAGGGGAAGAAGAAGGAGGAGGAGGGAGAAGAATAAGATGATGATGGAGGGACGAATTTGGTTATATCGACTTTTCTTTAGTTGGTAAATGAGTGAGAGGATGTATTGACAGTACTAAGAAGGACATTTGATACAAGAAGAGAGGGAAAGTGCGAAGTTCGTCCGAGAGGCGGGTCACTGGTACAAAAAAAGGGCAATTGATCTTGTATGGAGGAGATTAGATCTATAACAAAACACACAAAAAGGTAGAGACAGGTGCCAGAGAAACCTTTTTTTTGTTTAGTTGATTCGAAAGTTGAAAATTTCAAAAAAAAAATTGGAAGAATAATTGTCGTCTCTAGACGGATTAAAATAGAACAGAAGATTAATTTTATAATTCTAAAAGTTGAATTTTTTTTAAAAAATAGATTGACAAGCGACTTACATTTTTTATTGAATAAAATCAAATTTGGGAATCTATCTACTCAATTTTTCAGTTAAACATGCGTAAATTCAAGTTTCAAAACCAGTTTGGACAACAATCTTGAAGATTTTCGAAATTTTCAAGTCTAGGAATCGAAAAACCAGATTAGAATGAAGAGGAATTTAACTGTAGTGTTTTTATAGTTAAATTGTTTTCTTGAAAAATTCTGACTGGAAAATCAATTCGCAAGGTTGCACATGAACTTGGCACTTGGAACATGAACTTGGTATATTCATGCTTAGTTAGAGTTTTCAAAGTCAAAGACCTGGAAATATTATTTCTAAATCTAACATAAATTGAGGTGGTGAATTATTCGATTTCAAATTTTCGTTCGAATGTTTAATGATTTTTCATGTCAAATATTGGTCATTTATTATGTAAACTGAATGATTTGCGAAATGGTTAATATTTTGAAGTAAAAACCTTTAAATTCATATGGTAGATTTGTTTTTGGGAACGAGAACAACTGTACAAAACAACTCTTGAGAGCAAAGAGACAGAATAGTAAACAGAATCCCAAAAAATCACAATTTTCACATTGTTATGAATAACAGCAATAAATAACTAATAGCATGTGATATTTTCAGAACATTGTGAATTTCTCGTGAAAAATCATTATTCCAAACACTTTTCACACCGCTAAATGTTTTTAGGATGATTCATAGAGCACTAAGTGGGTGGCGGAAGACTCAAAAGAATATGAGTCACAGTGAAAAAGGAAACATAGTTTGCATTTTTCAATCATAATAAAAAGTGTAATAGATGAATTTGAATAAGGGTTGTGACTTTTCAAAGTTGGCTAGACCATCATTTAGAAGAGAGAGAAAAAATTTATGGATAAGATCTGGATCGATCTGATGTGACACGAGTGATATCCGTTCACTTTTTGTGAAGCGGAAGTCGTAATCCAGTTTTAGTGTTTGCAAAAAATGAAGCAATGTTTTAATATTCTCTCTTTCAAAACAAATTTGAATAAATCCTAATAAAAACTTATTGAGAATCAAATTTTGTTAATTCTTTCAACTGTAGGAAATGTAAAGAGGGTCCTGAATTCATCTGGAACAAAATACAAATATAAAACTCACTGTAAAACATTGAAATCCGATGTGAAAATATTTTTCAATTTTTTTCGAAATGAAAAAACAAATTAAAGACGCATGCGATTTGAGAGAAATATCTCGTAACGAACACGCCCGCGAAACTATTTTTTGTTGTTGAATAATATTATTTTTTTCCAAACAAAAACGATTTTCGACGCTTTCAGGTGTGACAACAAATTAAATAGCAATATTTATTGAGCATATTTTTGAATAACTTAAAAATAAAACCAGCGAGATGATAAATGTTTAGCGAAATTATGTGAGACCCGTTGTTTTTTACAAATTCGAAAAAAAAATGAAAAAATATTTAGAGTATCGCATAATTTTCAGTCTTGTCAATATGACAATTTGTTATAATAACAGTGTTGTGCTCCAAAAGTGGATCATGACCAGAAGATGCTCGAACCGGGCTGAAATAAAGTAAAATAAAATTTTATACTAAGATCAGGAGAGTTGTAGATGTACCTTGATGGTGGACATAATCTGGCAAGAAGCGAAGATGCTTTTTTGACACATGCCACATCTTTAAAGGCACTTCGTATCCGTCCATTCATCGAACATAATAAAGAGAAAATTATGATTGACGTGAACAAAGTTAGAAGTTCTGTCAAGTCACCAAGCTCAAATATTAGTTGAATATTACTGAACGTTGACAGAACTGCCAGAACTCCTTGTGGTAATTCAACGAAGATGAAGAGAATCATAATTGCCAGAATCATATTGGTTGTTCGTTGATGTTGCTTGTCCCTTTCAACTGAAGCAAATCTCGAGCTCAAAACTTGAATTTTCTTGAGTTGATCCAAAATCAAACATGTCATTATGCATAGAATTATCTGAAAAAAAAGAAATTATAGGGGTTCGAAAAAATAGACTTACAGATGGGATAACTTTTGATGAAAGGTAGAAAAGCCAAAAGTTGAAGTCTTTGAGTGAAACACTCGATGTGTAGGCCAATTGCCAGGCAGGTTGATTTTTGAGGTGAGGGAATCGTTCGGCACAGCCTTCGTTTTCCGGAACCTGGAATAATGAGCAAGTTGGAAAATAGTGTGAGCTACATATTGGAGTTCGAGTCAAAGTTTTTCAAGGGCGACCAGAATACTGAAGCTGTTAATTTAGAACATTCGGATTCCTATGTTATCACTCAATTTTAATTTCTTTTTCCCCTCATTTTCGTTGTTCCAGTTCTAAAATTGTTCGAAATCTCTGTTTTTTTTCTAGTAAATCACTAGTTCAAAAATTATTGGGTTGAAATTCTATTAACCAAAAATTATAGAACTGAACAATTTTGATTTAAAAACATATCTGAACTAGATCTCTCGATTTCTTTAAAAAATACTAGACTTTTTGAAATAATGTACCAACCCATCTGCCTTTTTTCGAAAAAGTCCCTTGAAATTAGACATCTATTTGATCCCCATCTACCCCTCCCCATCTAAAGTTCACAAAGTTTCCTAAGATCTCAAAAATCCCCCGCTAATACTCTGCCAGACTGAAACATTGACAAGAAGATGTCATGTCACATGCGTAATTAAAACTTCTTTTTCTTTTTCTTCTTTTGCTAAGGCGGATGAAGTTTAATTAGGTTCAATCAAGATGCACAACAAATTGGACATGCCCTCTTTTTTATAAAAAGGATTACTGTACCTGCGCAACTTGTGATGTGAAATGAAGTGGAATGCAGAGAAGGAGCACTGTGACGTAGATCAGGATGATTGCGATACGCGATTTTTGCCATGTGAACCAGGCAACGTTGGAGTTGGCACTGGATAATTGAGCCAGGGAGAAGTAGCGGATGAGGGAGAGGGCGACGACGTGGAACACCTGGAAGGAGAGATTTTAGCTTGGAAATTGGAACATGGGGAGTCTGAGACGCTGAACAAGATGTCGTGTTTTGAAAACTTTGACTTGAACGTATCCGAGAATTACCTTTTTAAGTGTCTTTTTCAGCTTTGCAAGTTGTCTAACTTTTAAAATTGTTCCTAACGCTTTAAAATACCAAAGCCACGTTCATGGGAGACGAATCGATGTTCCAATCAGAATTTTGATAAAGATAAAAAATTGAAACATAAAAATAAACCGAAATTAGATTTCCCTTAATTCTAATTTGGGTTTCTGAAGTTTAAGCCCTTTATGATTTGATAATTTCAAAAATATTCAGGATTATTATCCAAACTGATTTTTCAAAATGTTGTCTTACTTCAAAAAAACTCGTTTATCAATAGGGCGCGTTTTAGCGATTAAATGTTGCCTAATATTCGCAAGAAAATTTAGTATAGTTCAACGTTTTCAAATGAATAACACCTGGAACTTTCCAGTTATCGATTTTTAAAAAATTCTGATCCCTAAAATTAGGGTAAAAGGTGTTGGCAAGTTGCTCTTAAATGAAAGAGCACATTTTTTAAGCCAAGGGATTTTTACTGAAAAGCATAGTACTCTAGAAAATTTCATATGAAAAATTATATTTTGGAAACTTTCCACGTGGTTCCGAAAAAAATTGAGATTTTCTATGAGAATTATGTCATTCGATAAGTTTTTGAACGCTGATCAACATCCTGTATTCATTTTTTGCGAATTTCAACTTTGTCAAATGAATTTTTCAATATTTTTGTGCAATATCCGAACATTTTGAAGATGTCTGAAAACTAGTGGGTCATCTACAAGATGTTTTCGGTTTTCCGGGTTTCAGAAAATTTTACAGGGTTCCCAAGCAAGTCACAGAGTTTTTAAATCAAACAACTCTATGTACAGTACCGCTCAATAATATATACAATTTCACATTTCTGACTGAAACTGCTGAAAATGGTTCAATCGACGCTTTTTTTCAATCGAGGAAATGTTGATCAGCGTTCAAAAACCTATCAAATGACATATTTACCCCAATTTTTTGCAAATTTTCGTTGAAAACGGATGTTTTTAGGGAAATTATCGTTTCAATCCAAAACTCTCGAAATGTTCGAAAACAATTACTGGATCTTTTAGCTCCACAAAATGACTCACCGCTGACATATGTACTAGCACTGATATCGTTACAGAGAAATGCATTGTGCTCGCCAGAAACCAAGAGAAGAAGAATGGCTGGCAAAGTTGATCAGACATGAATTTGAAGAATGTCGAGTAGAGAAAATTGATACAAAGAGCCAGTTGAGAACTGAAATTGTATTTTTAGATTTTGGACCCTATTTCGATTCCTATTCCTATTTTCATGTATATATATATAAAACCAGAAGATTGCTAAAATTTGATAAAAAATCCACTATCGTTCGAACAAATCTTTATGAGATTATCGAATTTTCTTTGTTTTTTCCTTTTTGCTTTTTTTGTGCTGCTCACTGAGCTCCAAAGCAATTCAAAAACAATAGAGTCCATTCATTCTTGTTGCAACTCCCCCCCCCTCCATTTACCCCGGATTTTTACGGGCCAGTGCATATTCAACAACTTCCGTCTGGATGTGTGTTTAGAGTAAAAATCGAGTCTCGAGACTCGGATAAAATTTATGGCCATTTTAAGTTGGTCGGAATTTATGGGATGGAATGAGAGTGAGTCAGTTAGCGTGGGAGTGTTTAGACAATTTTTGATAAATGGGAAATGTTCAAAGTTCAGAGACTCATTTTTTGTTGGAAAATTGTGAGTCGTGGGAACAAAATGACAATTTTTAATGTGGTTAAAGGTGGGCTGCGAAAAAAAATTTAAAATTATCATCTGCAAAAGTGCGTCGCTATATGTACTTTAAAATCTGCACACACCAAATATTACGACAATTTGTGAGAGTGTGTTGAAAACAATGAGTGAAAAAAGAAACAAAGATTTCGATAGAGCACACATAACCCATCATCCAACTCGTGCGCAGATTTTTTGATTTTTTGACAAACGGGACCTTTTAAATGAGAACAGGAACTTTTTTTCAAATGAAACATTCAATTATTTCGCCGTCTTCCTTTAAAGGCGAAACCTGGGCTTTGTTCGTCGAGAGAGAAAGTGTGCTCTATTGCAAACAAGTGGGAAGATTTTTTTTTTGAAAAAAAAAGTTTTGCACATCACACAAAATACTTCTTTTTCAGCGAATCAAGACCACTTCTTTAAGTGAAAAATATAACTTAATGATATTTTCAAAAATTGACCATACCAGTTTGCAGAATTAGATCTCATTAGACTACTGTAGTTTCAGTTTTATTGTTCAAAACTGAATCGCTATCACGCGGTTACTGTAGTCTCGATTTTCAGCACTAAATATTTCCAGAACAGCCTTTTTTGTTATGAAGATAACAATGTCCTTTGGGTTCTCTGACTCGTAGAATCCGATTCTAAAAAATTTATTCGGAAACATCGGGTTACTGTAGTTCCACTTTTCACAACCGGAATATGCTGAACTTAAGATTTTAATTTTTCAGGAAACAGTGTTTCTGGGGTAATCAAACCTGTAGAAACCGATTGTGACATAAAAAAATCTAACGAAATTTCATTTAAAACCAGGAAAAAACTATTGTCAATGGAGCGAATTTTACCAATGAAATTCTGGCTAATATCCATCTATAAATATTTTGTCAAAATTTATAATTAGAACATTCCTATATAGAGGTCGATTCTGATCATTTAAATTTGATGAAAATTCATCTGAAGTCAATTTTTAGTTAGATGTTAAGTTGTTGGAGCCACAATTCGACCTCTACATTTCATAGTATGCTCCAAAACCTGAACTCACAAAAAAAAAACTCTTCAGAATATTCCACTTCAAAACATGTTCAGTGAGTGAACTTCCGAACCTCTTAGGTTGAAACAGGAAAAAAAAAATGAAAAATGTGTGAAAATATGTGAGTGTCTGAAGTAAGTTGTAGGTCAAAAGTCGGTATGTCTTTTGCTGTTAAATAGATAAATTGAATGATTTGATATTTTTGGGATAATTTTGATATTTTTTTCACAATTTCAAAAAATGTGCACTGAAAAGCACATATTTACTAGATCGAAATGAGTTTTTATCATAGTTTCAATATCAGAGTTGGTTCAAAAAATGAGCCATTTAATCGTACTACAGTACTCATCTAAAAGACTGCACATCTAACTAGTTAACATAGATCAAAAACTTCATGAACTCGAGTTTTTTTTAATTCACCCATCCTCAGAAGTCATAGTCAACTCACCACGACATTGATATCAAAAACATATTCGTCGGATTCAACATCGACGACAACGTGGTAATTGTGAGCATATGTCCAAGTGCACCCGATATACACAAAACCAACACCAATGGTGGATGTAGTATTCGACCATATTCAGCTACTGCCGTTTGAAATAACGTTGAGTTTGAATCGATGTGACTCATCCTGCAAAAATATACTTTTCGTCTATTATAAAAGGAGTTTTCGAAGAAGAAGAAAAAGTTCGGAGGTGTGGGAAAAGAATGATTTAAATGGATAATCTTTGTTAGAATGTATGTGATCAACGAAACAGCTGCACCTGTCTTTTCATGAGATTGTAGCTAAGCTGCACACAAGCACACTTAGTGTAGTGGATAGCGCGCTCGTCTTTGAATCCTGTGGTCGTGGGTTCGGACCCCAGCTATTGCAATTTTTTTCTTTTTTTCTTAAAAATAAATAAATAAAAGAGAAACCTACAGTAACCAAGAGACTAGTGACTAATACGAATATTGCATAAATAAATATCTGGAGCTAAAAATGAACAAAGACACGTTCTCCAGACAAAACCCCTTTTTCTCTCAATGCATGTATTTCCCCAAAAATTGAATCAAAACTGAACTCTTCTTTGCTCAATGAGCATTTTTGCTCTGTAAAAAACCCCAGGCATAAAGATGAAAGAAAAAGTGGAAAATTACAGAATATTCGTATTCTCTCGGTAAATAGAAATATCAAATTTCTGGAAAGAAAGAAAAAGGCAGAAGCATACTGGCTAGCCTATGAGCCCATTATTTTTGAATGTGATCCAATGAAAAATCATGGGTGAAAAGAGGGGCAAAAAATGAAACCTAAAATTGGACAAGATTTCCGGATAGTGGGAGGGAGGGAGGGGAAAAAAACAAACTGGTTGGTTTAGTTGAACTTTTCGTGGCTCCGCCCCACGATAAAATGGGAGGAGCTTGAGAAGTAAGCAGTATATTACTACTACTATTAAATACTACGGTGGCTTATCTGAGAATGAATACTGGATCATGTAGGAAAAAACTTAGGTTACCCAATGTCATAGCTATATTTGCCGAGACATTGAGAAAAACAACTGTAGGTAAACACTTGTGAAATTTCAATAGAATAATGAAAAATGGAAAAAAAAATCTTGAAGGAATTGAAACATGGGTAATCCGGTTATACTAGGTCTCTCTATAGGCTGAAATTCAATAACAAGTAATGTATGCTCTATTGATAATACAGACTCGACTACCCAAAGAACACATGTTTCAGAAAATATAGGATAACTACAGTACCTCTGAGGCAGCAATTGAGAAGAAAGGTCAGAGAGAATGATGAAGATCAAAGTTAGGATCCCACAATGCAAAATCACCTAATTCGGAATGTAATTGAACTAACTTCCGATTCAAAAAAAACTTTAATTTCCTCCTTGACAAACCGCACTGCACTGATTATTACCATAAGTCATGTCAGAAAAAAATATAGGTGTAAATAGAAAAAAGTACCTAGAAAATCTGCTCGAGAAGGAAGATACATATATTTGTAGCTAGCGAGCGAATAATGTATCTGGGGACAACAGAAACTGATGTCAAATAAAAAACAAACAGAGCCCACGAGAAAAACACAAAAAATTATGAAGCTGAAAAATTAGGAAAGCTGGTTTCTGGGGCCGGCTGAAAAACTAGATTCTATTTTTTGGTTCAAAATTAGAACTGTGTCAAGGAAAATAGGCTTGTGTTAATGTTAAAGAAGGACAGAATCTGGAGAAAAAAGTTTGAGAGCACCAAATAAGTAAAGGGAAACATTTAGCTCGCTCTGCTCAGTGGGTCATGTGTGCTCTATTGAAACTGCCTGTTTTTTTCTCTCTGTCTCTCTGTCTCTCTGTCTCTCTGTCTCTCTGTCTCTCTGTCTCTCTGTCTCTCTGTCTCTCTGTCTCTCTGTCTCTCTGTCTCTCTGTCTCTCTGTCTCTCTGTCTCTCTGTCTCTCTGTCTCTCTGTCTCTCTGTCTCTCTGTCGTGGTCTAAATGGCAACGCTGGCACGTCTTTTTTCAGAGATATTTTTAATTTTCAAATTTTTGCGGTGACGACACTTCATGTTGCTTTTCTCAAACACATTAGAATCCTAGTTTTTGGGTCCAATTTAGTCTCAACAAGAACTACAGTATCTCAATGACCCCAGCACCCTCTAAAAGTCCAATATCCCCTAATTTTTTGCAATGATATCATCATCATCATTATTATCTCAAAAATGAACGTCACCAAACACAAAACCCTCGGAAACAAAATCAAAACTTACATTTCGTTTGCAAGGCTTCTTTTTCTTCTTGTTAGTTTTTTTTCAAGAAGGGCAGCCGGCGACAAAAAAAGCAAAAAAGGAGAAGCTGAAAAAATCGAATTTCGTTGAAAAGGAAGCGAAAAGTTTTGCTGCTATGATAAGGAAATACGATTAAATGAGGACAGGAAATTAGATAATGTCTATTTAAGAACAAGGAAGAACTCCCTGGAATATGTATTGGAACAATGATCATTTCAGTGGGTTGACGAAAAAATGTATATTAATTTCCTGTGTAATTCAATACACCCCTCATGATCAGATTTTAAGTCATATGTTCAGTATTTCCAGTCTGAAACTACAGTACCTTGTGAGCCAGACTGAAATATATATATGGCTCTTTAAGAAGACACATGAGAAGGCAAATATTTTTGAAAAAAGGATATATTACTTCCCAAGCTTAGAAAAAATAATAAATAGTACATAGTAAACCAATGTGAGAGATGTTGTGAATAATTCAGAAATATGTTCAAAGTTTTTGAAAGAAAAACGTTTTTTTTAGAGGAGAAGAAAAGGTGAATTTAAATGCTCATCTTTCTGTCTGAAAGGACAACTATTCCGGACGATTGAATAAAAATATTCGATTATTCAAAACTTATGGTTGCACTTGTTTTTTTTCTGTGTTTTTATTCAGTGATCGGCTGAGGAATACTAAGGAGGAAAGGTTGAAAGTTGGTTTTTTTTGAAGACGTGGTTTTGAACTTTAGAACTTGAAGTGCAAACACTTAAAATTCCAGTTTCAGAAGAAAAATTATAGGCTGTGAGAACTAAGAATCATTTTTTGGTTCAAAGAATGACTCAAAGTTGAAACTATTTCCATGGTTTTGTAGTATCCTCTAGAAGAAATTCCTAATGTTTCAAAAAAAGACATGACCGACTGGTTAGCTTGTCTGCCTTCTACACAGGAAAATTGCAACCGGTCGGTATCGGAACGGTTTTCAACGCTGTTTTTCCGGTCAATTTTCGACCGGTA
>LR549885.1:0-41395 GCA_900536415.3 Caenorhabditis sp. 38 MB-2015
AAATAAATAAATAGTTTTGTGTTATAAAATACATGTTGTCTTATGTTAACAAAAAATGTTTATAAACTCTGATCGAAAAAAAATATCAAAATACACAAAAAACGGGAGAAATAGTGTGTGGATTGTGGAGAGCTTTAAACATTTTACAAACACACGCCTCCAACGTGGAATGTTCACTACTAACGCGCCCACTATTTCGTCAAATTCGAACATCTAATCTTCTGAGAAACGAAGAGCTATTTAAGTGGTTCTCAAATGCTTCCCACAACATACCAAGTTTCAGTTGGCAATTATGAACTTCTTCTTCCTATTCTCACTTTTGGCATTGTTTGCAGTCGCTCTTGCTCGAGGTGGATTTGGTGGACAACAACAAGGATTTAAAAGTCAACGAAGTGGTTTTGGAGGTCAGCAGCGAAGATTCGGAGGTCAACAAGGTAGATTTGGTGCTCAGCAAGGAGGCTTTGGTGGACAACAAAGTAGACTCTTTTTTGGAAGAAAATAAAGTTTCTATTACTACTACTGCTACTGTTAATAAATTATTTGGCTTTTCAATGTGAAAATTAATTTGATACTTGAATAGTAACAACTTTTGAGCTGTTCCATAGTTGACCGGATGAGCGGCGATGCAGTTCAATCTGGCAAGTTGTGCATCAAACTTGACAAAGGTTTCTAAGAGTGTGGTTGTTTGAGTGAAGAGACCACATTTATCACATTTGCAAGTTTCAGATCAAGGAAAAAAATAATTTTCGATCTTGGGACAACAGTATCAAACGAAAAACCAGTCAGAACACAGGTTTGATACGTTAGCATGAAGCCAACTTTAATTATTCTTTGTGAAAATCCAAGAAAATATCTACATTATCAGCAGAGCCCGTTGTGTTCTCCTAATCTCGAAATTCCTACTTTCGATGTAATCAACAGTGCTGTTTTTTCATCCTATCCGAAAAACAAAATAAAACTTTCATCGGGCGCCTTGCATTTTAAGTAAGCCAATTTTGCATTTTCAGAAAAGCAAAAGCATCAAATTTCTCAATTATTTCCGCATTCCTTTAGCAGGTGTTTTTGCTTTGTTTTTCCAACAAAAATAATCTGGATTTGTTACATGTGGTTGAATCTAATTATTTGTATTTTTTTTCTGTTTCAGCCGTTGCGTAGCCATTATTTTGAGTCTATTCGGAACAAAAATTTCAATTTTTTGTTTGTTTGAATTGAAAAGAAAATTAGAAATTTGAAGAACGATCATTTCTGTCAGTTTTCTTTGAATCGGATTATACATAATAGCTTTCACAAATAATACACATAAATATGTTTTTTTTTCAGAAAGTTATCGTTTCCATCTCAACATAAAAATACCGATCAGAGTTGTGAAATGTTGAGCCCACAAGCCTTGCTCCAACTCGTCGATTACTCTGAGTTTTACGGATGTATTCTCTCAGTCTGTACGAATCTTCTGGTACTGTTCCTATTGATATTCTTCTCCAGTCATTGCTTTGGATCTTATAAGTATTTGATGATAAGCTATTCAATAGTGGATATTGTATATTCATTGGCCTTTTTCAGTTCGGGCCTTCATGCTCATAGCACTTCCACTTATTACATTCTGTTTCGCATTGATTTGAACCCGGATAGAAAGTATGGTCCATTGTTTATTCTTCAATACTGTGGAACCTATTCGGCATTGTTGATTCTTCTAGTTCTCCATTTTGTTTATCGATATGTCGCAATCTGCAGGTGGGAAAACAGAACAGCTGAATGTTGCCTTTGACATTTCTTAAAAGCCATGCACAGTTTTACAAGCTCAAAATGGTCTGCATGTTCCTAAATCCCAATTGGGTGCATTTCAAAGTATGGGAGTCTTATTCAATTTAGTCAAAGTTCGTAGCTATTCTGGTTTTTGTATCAACAACTTCAGACCTCTTTTTGGTACCATTTGTATGTCCTAAAAATCACCAAACTCCGAAAACCTTTCTCGTTGCTGAACAGAATTGGTCAATTGATCAGAATTGGCCGTATCCAAAAACTCCAGTCAAAAACTTTAATTTCTAAAAAAAAAGAAGATCCCCGCTTTGTTTCTGAAAATCTTCTCACTTCTGAACAAATACGCTGAAAAGTTATTATGAGTTTATTAGAAAGTTTATGACTTATTATCCTATTTTTCGAAAATCCTATTTTGAGACGGATTTCATTGGAAACGTTCTCATCTTAAAGTTTTCCTAAAATTACAGTAACCCAATTACTAAAAAGCTCAGATGAGGTAGAGGGAGTTGACAATTTACTCTTAAATAAAAAATAACATTATTGAAAAGCCTGGTTTTCCAACAAAAAAAAATCAAAAGTTGGAAATTTGGAAAAAAAAGTCGTTAAAACTTTTCTCGACTATAAATATATTTTGAGAATGTGGTCATTATCGTTTGCGTGAAGTGTATGGACAACTTTTTTGAAAAGCTTCCTTTAAAGGAACAAGGAAATTTGAAAAAATAATATATCCACATGTCCGCAATATAGCACACTTGTATATTTTGAAGAGCACAACAGATATAAAGAAATGTAAAAATTTGCAACCCCTTTAAAAATATTTCTTCAGACCTGAGAAACTGTACCTCTTCGCCAACAATCGACTTTTCCACTACATTGGATTTTGCGTTATGTTCGGTCTATCCGTCGTCGCTATAAAATATTTCACACTTGGCGAATTTACCTATGCCACCAATTTGATTTCCAACGATTTTGCTGAAACGTATGGGTTGGATATGGGTATTGTAGTGTACAATGGTCCAGTGTACTATGATCAGAATGATGAGAAACCTCTTCTAGTTTGGAGTTTGATGATCTTCGTTGGATTGTTGTTAATATTCTTATTCTCCACAATGATTTTCTGCGGTATTCAATGTTATACAAAACTCCAAAATGCGGCTCAAAGTCTAAGTGGAAGAACAAGACGAGTTCAAAGGGAGCTCAACATTGCTCTTATAATACAGGCCACGATACCATGTCTATTTCTATATACACCATCAGAACTATTATTTTTATCACCAATGTTTGGTGTTGGATTTGGTGAATATGCCAACCTGATGATAGCGTGCTTCTCATTCTACCCTTGCCTTGAACAACTGGCAGTTATTTATGTGACAAAAGATTTTTGGAACACTTTGAAAGTGTTTTTGCGACAACGAAGAAAAGAGAGCCGAGCAACAACAACAATAACTGATTTATGAAAATGGGATAATCACGTGATTTTAGGGAAAAATATATGGTTTTACAACATAAACTTTTCTTTACACTTTTTGTAAGATTAATTTGAAAAGTTTTTTTTTTTTGGTTTAGAAAAACAAATTTATTTTAAAAATTTGTGCAGCTCGTTACACTTTGCAATCAGAAAAAAAAGTGGAGATCTTATTTTTCGCCGTTCTTGTTAGCTTTCTTTGCTTCAAGACCAATTCTAAGACCGGAAAAATGTTTTAAAAAAGTCTGTGTCTCTTCATCTTTCACCCTCTCTATGTTTTCACTGCAAACGCGTCAGTCTTTACCCACTAACGTTGTTTGTTGTTGACGCATTGTGAGATTTATTATTATTTTTTTTCGAAACAAAACACTTTTCAAAATGAGTGAAAAGAAGGTAACAGTTAAGTTCTTTTTTTTTAATTTATTGAAAATTTGATATTTTACAGGATTATGCAGCGATTGCAAATCTTGAAAAGCAACTAGCAGAGCATTCGGCGAATTTCGAAAAGTGGAAACTTGATAACAGGTATTTCTGTTATTTTAACTCAAATATTATTGAACTTCTAGTCGTCAACGTGGTACAAAGTCGTATAATGATTATGTGGCTCAAGTCGCTGATTGGGAACGAGATATTCGATCAAGAATCGCTGCACATCAAGGACATCTGCCGGAAAGTGGGCCGAAGAATGTTGATTCGATTTTAGATGATCTTTTGGACAATGTTGGAATATACGAGTTCATGTTCGCCTTAGCTAATATACACATGAATGACAAGACCTTCATACCATGTTTTGTACAAGAATTCCAAAAAAGTAAACGAAATTTGGCCGCCGGAGAACCATCTCTCGTTGTTCCAGCTGCACAGTTTTATCCAGCTCACAGTAAGAATTTTTAAATCACAAAATGTTGTTTATTATTGACTTTTCAGGTTCTACTCCATACACATACGCCGCTCCACCCCAACAATCCGCCACAACGATGCATACATGGAGTCGCCCTGCACAAATGACTTTACAACGCCCAGTATCGCCAATCCGAGATTTCCAAAAAAAGACAACTGGCGGTGCTCCATTCCGTGATTTCAGCGTTTAACCCATTCCTTCTAATCTTCAAAATTTTGCTGTAAATACCAGTTCTTTCACTGCCAAAAATAAATGATTCCATGAAATGAAAATGTATGCCGCATTTCTGCAAACAAACATACGTTGCGAAGCCGAACCGCACCGCACAGGCTCCGCCCCTTTTTTATTTTTCCTGTTTTTTTCAGTGAAATTGAAGTTTTCGTTCATTTTTGGATTTCAGGGTAAAATGCTTGGGAGACGCGCAGTTTCAGTACATCGGTACTTGTCAAGAGCCGCTAGACAGGTGATTTAAAGGTTTTTCTTGCTCTGAAAATTCATTTTTTTCAGAGTATTTCTGCTAGCCAACCAAATATTGCTCAAAGCAGGTCGCAACTTTTGGAACCACTCGTGAAAAATGTTCAATTCACTAACAATGCCAAATTCCATATTAGTGCTATCAGAAGTGAGCTTTTTTTAGAAGTTTTAATTTCAACATTCTTTTTTTTTTTTTTTTGAAAATTAAAAATCAAATAATTTTGCAGTGAGCGACGTCATCACTGTGGAAGGACCAGCTTTTGCTGAATCTATTTCCGAAGGAGACATCAGATGGTTGAAACGTGGGTTTTTTTTAAATTTCTCTATTGAAAATGTTTTCTCTTTCCAAAAATAAATCGATTTTTGTTTAGAAAAGGGAGACCATGTCAGTGAAGATGAGTTGGTTGCCGAAATTGAGACTGACAAGACTTCAGTCGAAGTACCAGCCCCACAATCAGGAACTATCGTCGAATTGCTTGTTGAGGATGGGTCGAAGGTTACTGCCAAGCAGAAGTTGTACAAACTTCAACCAGGAGCCGGAGGTGGTGCTGTATGTTTTGTTTTAGTTGAACTAAATTAGTTTTGAAATTTTCATCTTCATCGTTTTTTAAAAGTGACCATGTCATGTAAAATATAACTTTCAATAATTTATAAATACAAAAATTAAACGTATTTAGGCCCCAGCTGCGCCAAAGGCTGAAGCTCCAGCTCCAGCTCCAGCTGCTGCTGCACCAACTCCAGTTGCTGCTGCTGCTGCTCCTCCTCCACCACCACCACCAGCTGCTCCAAAAGCTGCCGCTGGTGCGATTCCAAAAGCCGCTCCACCAATTGCTCGCCCACCATCAGCTCCATCATCATCCACCCCAGTCACTGCTGCTCCATTCCAACGTGTCGTTGTACCAAAAGGTGTTGATGCCAATTTGGCAATCACTGGAGCTCGTGATGAGGTTCGTGTCAAGGCCAACCGTATGCGTCTTCGTATTGCTCAACGTCTGAAGGATGCTCAAAACACTTATGCTATGTTAACCACTTTCAATGAAATCGACATGAGGTAAGCTTTTTCTCAGCTTTTTACAATTCTCATAGATCTAATATCACGAAAACATCTAATATCACTGAAAGACGTCGCGGTACATCTGATAAGATAAGAAAATCGGAAATCAAGTCAAATGACGATAAAAAAGAAAGAAGGAAAGAAATATTTTTGAATAAGAATAAACACAAATTTAGAAAATCAAGTCAAATGACGATAAAAAAGAAAGAAGGAAAGAAATATTTTTGAATAAGAATAAACACAAATTTAGAAAATCAAGTCAAATGACGATAAAAAAGAAAGAAGGGAAGAAATATTTTTAAATAAAAATGAACATGAATTTGAAAAAAAAAAAAACTATGAACAAAATGAAAGCTAATTTTGCAGCTCTGTTATCGAAATGCGTCAAAAATACCAAAAAGCATTTGTCGCCAAGCACGGAATGAAACTCGGAATGATGTCACCATTTGTTCGCGCCGCCGCCTATGCTCTTCAAGAGTCTCCAATCGTCAACGCTGTTTTGGACGAGAACGAAATTGTCTACCGTCATTTTGTTGATATTTCAGTCGCCGTTGCCACACCAAAAGGATTGGTCGTACCAGTTTTGAGAAACGTCGAAAGCATGAACTATGCTCAAATTGAGCAAGAAATTGCTAACCTTGGAGCCAAGGCTAGAGACGGAAAATTGGCTGTAGAAGATATGGAAGGAGGAACTTTCACTATTTCAAATGGAGGAGTATTTGGATCAGTTTTCGGAACACCTATCATCAACCCACCACAAAGCGCTATTTTGGGAATGCACGGAGTTTTCGACCGTGTTGTTGCCATCAACGGAAAGGTAAAGAATACCAAAGTTTCCAAAATATTATCAAATTGAAACCATTTGCAGCCAGAAGTTCGTCCAATCATGCAAATCGCTTTAACCTACGATCATAGACTTATTGATGGAAGAGAGGCTGTGACATTCTTGAAGAAGATTAAGGATGCCGTCGAAGATCCACGAACAATTTTGATGAACTTGTAAATCATTCATCTATAACATTTCGTCTTACATTTTCACCCTCTTTTTTACCTTTTCGTTAGGTACTCAGTTTAGTAACAAGTTTATGAATACGTTTTCGAGAAACCTATAAAAACACGCGAAACATATTTTTTGTGCACCTCTTTCCTGATTTTTGTTATGCTTTTCTTCCATGGTCGTTTTCGAGATAAAGAATAAAATAGTTTATCTGAAACTGTTGAATCTACCTGAAAATATGGTATTTCGAGTGTTCCAACAGTAACTTATCTTAATTTCAGCTTATGTATATTCATAGAAATAAGTCGGTTTCAGTTCTGTACATTGACAATAATTTGCTGTAAATCGCTTTAACCATGGTAAGTCTTTTGTTACCGTTGAAAATTAAGCTACTTGCTTAATGATATTCTTGAAGGCAATCTGAATGCCCAAATCAAAACTTCAAAAGTTTCTTTAAAATCCTGTAGTAGTTACAATTTCTCAGGTTACAACTTCTTCCCATATAATTAAAAAAAAAATTGCAATCAAATTTCAAAAACAGAGAAGCTTCTGAAAAAACCCTTCAACAACTTATTTTGAAAAATTTAATAAAAAAAAGTTTTTTCAGAAACGTGCCGCCAATGAAACTCCGACCAAACTTATGAATTGGACTCACGGGACTGATGATACCCCAAAAAAAAAAACACCATCTATACCGTCATGCATTACCAGATGCAGTCCCGTAAAATGTACCAAACAGCGACAGTGGGTTCCGAATCTTTTTCTTTTCAGAAAATGTGATTTATGAATTGATTTTTCAGTCCCTCAATGTCAAAAGTCAACACATTTGTATTTTTCGATATTGAAACATCAGGGTTGATACCTGGTAAATTTTGGGCACACAATAATATCTGATTCTAAAAGAATGTTTCTAGATAATGAACAAACTGATAGTTGGGAGCGTTTGCTGGTCAAAGGCCAAGAGAAATTCACACAAAATTTGGAACAAATCATCTTACACAGTGAGCTCCTCCTTTTTTCCTTCCTTAGAGTATGAATTTGCAGCCCGAGATAAAGAACTTCCTCGATTAACCGAAATGAGTTTCGTCGCAATACCAAGAGATACCTTCAGAGAGTATCAAGCTATTTTCAAAAAGGATGAGAGCAACGGAGTAAGTTATACTTAAATCAATTATACCAAAAAATAACCTCCCTTCATCAGGTCACAGAACTTGGTAGATACATTCCGACTAACACTCATACTCGTCAAATTAACCCGAATTTAACAATTGGAGAATGGATTCAATATGATGCTTCGAAAGCCAAAAACGATAAGATTGTTTACAAACAGGATGTGCTAAGGTTAAAAAATACGTTTGATCGAGAATGGCCGGCGGTTATCGATTTCTTTAATTCTCTGGTGAAACCAGTAGCCATTGGTAGGTTTTTATTTCAATAAAACATCAGAAAAGGCGATAATTTCAGGACTAAAGCTATGAAACCTGAAATTATCAATAGCAACTAAAAATTTCCGTGAATCGTTTCTGAAGTTTATGGAAACTTTAAAAAAACACATAAAGTCCAATGGTTAATTTCGAGTGGCTTTGGCTAGACATTGATAACAGAAACTTCAGCTTTTCCATGATGTTATCAGACCAGTCGCGTTTTATCAGATCAAACCGTTATATACAAAAGTCTAGCCAAAACATTACTGTCATTTACAAATAAACAAAAATTTCGCTTGTGGAGCGTGGTTCTGGAACTACTTTTATGCCAAAGCTCACATTTAAAGTTGCCACGTTGAGCCAATAAATTTATCATTAATGTTTTTCAGTGGCTCACAATGGAATGAGATTCGATTTCCGAATTCTGTTCAGCGAGGTGAAGCGATACAAATTGTTAGAAGAGTACCCGATTCCTAAGCAGGTTAGTTATATATTAATTTTTAAAACAAAATTATGGTTTCCAGGTCTTATTCATCGACAGTTTGGCTTTGATAAGACAAGTAGAAATCAAATTTTCCGAAGATATGCAGTTACATTGTAAAAATGTTGATTGGGCGAAAAGTAAGACGTTATAAAGTTTATTCAACACACTTATTCAACATAATTTTTTTTCAGTCGCCAAACTTTGCAAAAGCCAAAACGAGATGGTTCCTGTTAGAATCGATTTCCCACCAGAGCCACAACAACCACAAGATGATTCGGCATCCTCAACAACTGCTCATGCTTACGATTTCCTGAATCTCAATGACTGGAGTATCGCCAAAAAACGGCGGATTCTGAAATCATATTTCAAACGAGGGCCGGATAACACTTGGAAATATAATTCGGGGGATGCGAAATTTGCAAGCACCAGAGTTGGAATACTCTTTGAGGAATTGGTTGGTGGCAAGTTCACTGCACATTATGCACAACAAGATTCCGAAGCTCTCATGCAAATTTGCATGACTTATGGAGAAGAATTCCTTAATTTCGTCGATCAAAATGCGGCTGAGTTTCCATTTTGAATTGGTATCAATCTGACACATATTCCTCAACTATTCACATTGCCTTTAATACAACTGAACTCATTTAAAAAGAATACTTGTACTGTTTTTATTATTATTATTATATGAATAATTGACTAACTATGTATTTCTAACATTTAAACTATAAAAACCATATTAACGATTTGAACAATAATGTCTAGATCAGATAAATTTCCGTTTTCTCGAAAAAAGTGATATCATTCCTCTTGTTCCTCGAAGAAAACATTGGCGACCCCCGGAAAATACAAACTACGCACCTAGTATATGTACCTCGACAACAACTAGTTTCGTTATCTACCTCAAAACGACAAAAATTGCGACGGATTTGATTAGTCACCATGATAAGATCAAGTTGGTTGTAAGCATAAATGCGAACATGAATGAATGAACGAAAGCTAAGGAATGTTGGTTGGGGATAGTGTAATGTGACGATGGTGACGACGATCACAAATCGCATTTGTGGAATTCCTCAAGTTTCACCTGAAACATGCAAACTTTATGTTCTGGTCTGGTCTGGTCTGAAAACACTGGATTAGAATTGATGTTTGTTGTTGTTTTGAAATAAATTAATTAAAATGTGAAAAGACCAAGTTTCATATTAAATTGATTGATGATCATCAATGTTTATGACACATTTTGCAACAAATTTTTTGTACTTGAATATTCTCGTTTTTCTTTTTTTTTTTCTGTTGTGTTTATGATTTATATTTTCGTATAAGTCCTGGAAGTGACATTAGAAATTGAATAGAATCCAATGAAATAGATCAAAGACACTAGGACATTTTCCTGAAATTCGCCTAAAAATCAGAACACCACACATGGTTTATAGTGATTCAGATCCATTTTGCATAGTTTTCTTGATTGATTCAGAAAATATAGTGTCAGGCTCAATTTGATTGAACTCCGTACAAGTCAAAAATTTTTTAAAATGTTCCCAAAAATTTGAATCGAAATAAATTTTTTGGATCCAAATTCAGAATCTTTCTAGGCCTTTTCCAGGTGCTACGTTTTTGGGTCTAATTTTTTGAGCTTTAGTCCGATCCAGAAAGTTTATATGAGCACCCATTCATGAAATCAAGTTCAGAAGTTCAGTAAGTTCTCAGTCCTATTTTAGCAACAATATTCCGGTTTTCTAAACCACCATTTACATTTTCAATTAACACAATGTTCATTAAAAGTACTTCTCCCAATCCCTCCTAATTTCCAAAAATCCCGCTCTCTCTCCCTTCCTTCACCGATCAAAGTTTTTGTGTCGATTTGTCCCCATCGCGTTAGTCAATCGATTACATACATACACTCTTCATTTTTATGATTTGTACAACAACAAAAATGATCAGAAATCGTTTTTCACCTCCTCCTCCTTCTCTAATTAACCACTTGAACTCATCCAAAGAATTTTCGCAAAACGAACACCAAAACACAACTATTTCTTCTAATCATTTCTGTTTTGTTTACACTGGGGCTAGAAAGGTATTTTTCGATCTTTTGATATATGATTTCTGATCAATAAAAAAAACATCGCATCCAATTGAAATAAAAAGGGATATTCCCATCTATCTAACCACACCCAAGGATGTATGTATGACTTGATAAGCTAAAAATGATTATCACGTGTGTCCTGATATCTCTCACGAACATAAAGATCAATCAAAAAAGAGAACATTATTGATTTCAACGAAAAAATGCGGTCCCTCCCTCCCTAACAACCATCACATTTTCTAATCTCATCAAAAATCACTAAATTGAATAAACAAACACATACACGCGCACCCAAACTTTGATCAATTTTGTTCATATACTGAAATGTTCAAACATTATCAAAAGAAGTGAGGAGACAGGTACTGTAGGTAGATATATTTATGAGTTTTGTATGTCTACGGGGTTGTTTTTAGAGACACTAAAGGGCAGGTAATAAATAGCTGGAGATTTGAATTAGGAGAGGATTTGTTTTTATGACTGTCTGGGTGAATGGAAGGATGAGAGATGAATGGGTGATCTTTGAGAATCAGAAATATTTGGAATTCTTAGTTTGATAGATGATAAAGGTGATTAGGACAATATTATAGGTTTGATCTTGGCCTGTTTGTTTGCAGATATTTGAAAAACAGGTCCGGCTCATGGAGCGGTCTGGCTTTGTGATCAACTACTCCCAAGTTCGAACCCTAGAGTCCAATAATTAGGCATTTCAAAAATATCAATTTTTATCCTGAAATTTTAAAATACGCATCTCATTGCCCAATTTTTATTACCAGAACTTTTTTCGAAAGTCGTAATGTTTGAAATTTGAAACAGTGAAAAAATCCAGGCAACCTTTTCCTTGTCTGTTCGGATCAGCTTCAGAAAAATACACCCATTTTATGGGCCCAAGTTATAATTCCAAGAGAATCACAAAATAAATCAGGTAGTTTTCAGGTTTTTGAACATGAGCCCAGTTTTATGAAAAGCCTAAAACATCTTGCCCAATAGTAGGCCCGTTTCAAAAGCTAAAACTCGATACATGGTTCCTGAGATCAGGTAGACCTAACCTATAAGTTCAATTTTAGTTCCAGGCTGTCCGAATCACCTCAAAAAGTCATCAAATTTTGGCCTAAAGGTAGAAAAAAAAAGTGATTCTTCGTCAGATCTTTCTTTGGTCATTTTTCAATAAATCATACCATTCTAGTATATCTTATCATCTACTAGTACCCTTATCAAAACCGCTATCTTTCTAGTTTCATGCCATGTTATCTCCTCAAAACCAAAAAAAAACCCTCCAATTTTTGACACAAACCATTTGTGACAACTTCATTCTTATCCGTTCCCCTCGTTTTTTCCCTTCCAATGTACTTCGTGTTTTTTTGTCGCCCGGCCGACCGCCTGTTGATAACACGGGTATGTACCTGTTATGTACCCTTTTTCGGATTATCCGATTCTTCCAAAAACACTTGTGAATACATGCAAGTAAAGTGCAATGATGGTAATACACAACAATAACAACAACAATAATAACACGAAAACAAATTGAAATGTGAGAAGAAAAAAAAAAAGAGGAGAACACGTTTTTTTGGGTCTTGTCGTACTGTGATGTTGTTTCGGCGAATTATTAGTAGTCTGATTATTGTCGTTTTTGTGACTGACAACGGAAGTGATATATTTAGAACCCCCATGTTCCAAAAAAAGATCTATTTCTGCTCTCAAAATGTATTTATTGTTTTCGATAAAAAGTGCACTGTTTTTATACACACATCATATTTTGATCAAACGATGCTGAAAATATTGTTTCTGGTCCCCATTGACATTTCGAAATAAAAATTCAGTGCCGATTTTCGGCCCCTCTCAGATTTCGTAATTGAGTGGTCACTATGGTGACTCAGATATACACATGGTTTTTTGAATTTATTATTTTTTGTTGGGTGGGTTATGAAATAATTCAATTTCCTTTTTTATTCGGAAGGCAGGTGGTATTTGGATGAGTAAAAGTTTTGGAGAACAGGAAATGTTTTCTTTTAGATTTGGAAAACACCTGGTGGTGATGTTTCTGGCGGGTTTTGAGAATCAGATTTTATTTTTGTGTCAATTGGACCTAGTTTCAGATATTGGAAGTACTGCAGTTTTAAAATTTTGAGTATAAAATTCAGATTAAAGCAACACCTGAATCTAAAATGCATGTCTGTATTAATGATCAACGATAATGAGTACTAAAAGTATGACGTTTTCTTTATAACGAACAAAAAAATGATCTCGAAAAGTTCAAAAATGACCGAGTTTGAGTAAAATAACGAAAAAAGGCGAAACTCGTTTTGAAAGTTCCTCTCAACACAATCGGCACAAATTGTGTCAACACTCTGGCCAAATACATTTTGATTGACGACTTTTTATTTGAAAATGTGGAGGGAGACCCCGTGGAGAACGACAAAAAAGTTCACGTTAAAAATAAAAAAATTCATCTTTTTAAGTGTGTTGAGGAGATAATTCAAATCTGATTTCCCATGTGAAATTCGGGATGGCTGAAACTCAATTCGCTTGAAATATTGTGATTTCATATTTTGGGATCCTAATTTCAACAGTGTTAACTTCAATTTCCAATAGATTTTGTCGATTTTTTTGGTATCGATTTTTAGCTTCAGGTGTTGCTTTAAGAAAACTGTAGCAAACTCAAATAACACCTAATGCACTAAATTTGAAACAGTAAAATACTGGTCGTGAATCATGAACTGCAGAAGAGGTAAAAGTGGATTTCTATTCTGAGAATAATTTGGTAGTTCTAATTTTGAGAAGTACGGTACTAGTATTTTATTATTTCTTACTGTAATTAGCTCAGTGTTGAGGTGTACTGTAGCGAGCTCTGGTTTTAGAGATTCACAATCGGTGATAAATCAAGGATCTAGAAGTGCTATAGTGGAGTTAGGTCCGAGGAAAACTGTAGTAGGAAAAATTTAGTAGTCTGTGGTGGTCTAGGGGATATCAACGGGCATGAAATCATGAAAATAATGTACCAAGTTTAAATTTTATAAGTACTACTGTAGTAGCGTAGCAACAAAACAATGTCCTCTTGAATCAGGCCAGGCCTAGAAACATCGGTTCAGCTCGGACTCGATTCACCGAAAAACTTTCTGAAATTGAATCGGTATGTCTTTTTGAAGTTATTCAGAACCTCGGTCAGAAATGGAACCTTGTTCACTGAAAAAGTAGCTGAAAACGTCCGTCTTCACGGCCCGATTTTATCTAACTTGAACTATGTACTTCTTCAATCCCATTGACAATAATCTTATGAATCCCCTCTTAAACGGCAGCAAATTCAGTATCCAAAATAGGTTTTCTTAGACCTCATAATGGTCACATCAGTGACCTTTCTGGGTACAAATCACAAACTCGACAAAACTTCAAATACCACTTGAAATAAGATAGCTAATTAGCATATTTTCTTCTCTCTGTCTAGCTAAAAATATTCGTTATCACGGTCCCATTTAGTATAACTTCATAAATTTTTTTGGCCGTTGTTATTTGACATGAACTACTTCACTACCAAGCGATTTCAATCCTGACCTCAAAATGTGACTTTTATGAGTACAAATCACAAATTCTACAAAAATTCCAATAAATCATCCATTTTAACATCAACACTAAAAATGAGATATCCAATTAGCATATTCCTTTCTCTCTGTCTTGTCATCCTCAAACAAAAAAAAATGCAAATTCCAAGTGACCAGTCAACAATGACGAGAAAAACACTATATTCTATTCAATCTGATCCCCAATTTCTCTTTTTTTCCAAATTCCAAAAATCGACATTTATTTCCTCATACCATCTTATCAGACAGAGAGGGTCTTCGAATTGATCTCTTTCTTCTTCTTCATCAGTTTTTTGAGTAGAGATATCACATGTCTAAATACACATAGGGTGTATTGTTTTTTGAACTTGCTATCTTCCAAAAAAATCGGAAAATTTAGGTCTATTTTTTATGTAAAACATGTTCTTGTAGTGGACTGTACTGACTGACTGTAATTATATCGAAAACCCGGTTTTTCGTAGTAGTTTTCATTTTTTTCTTCTTCTCGCCGATGACTGCAGAATTCAATGTTTATATGTGTATGTGTGTGTAAAAATGCATTCCTCGTCCGCCATGCCAAAATAATTTACGTTTTTTACGAAAAAGCTTCTAAATTTCTATTTTTGTTCAAATTACCCTTGTTACCCCGAGTTGTTTTCGATGAATTCTAAATACGATGATAATTAACACATCGTGTGGCATGATTTATTGATAATTATGTTCCGGAAATTGTGAAGAGTACAAGAACTAATTGGTTTGGTTTGGGTTTTGACCTATGGACAGTATTCTGGTCTCTGTGGAACTGGAACTAGTCATGTCTTCAAAATTCTCCAAAACGTGAACTCTGATGTATTTTTAAATTGAACTGGACCTAAAAATTTCTTATTTCAAGTACTTTCCTAGTTTTCTTGGTCCCTAGAGCTCTTCAATTTTTTTATGACTCGAAAACATCAGCTGATTGTGACAAATTAAGTAAATAGAAACATACAATCTGTGCTAACAAATAAAAAAAAAGGAAAATTGGCAAGCATGATTGTTTGCTATATCCAAACAGTTTTTTTTTGTTGATGAGAGCTAGAACTCGATGTTAATGAATACGAGCACATGTGTTTGGAAATTGAAATCGGACGTAGACCATGTCTTGGATGCCGACATGGGTCTTGAAGGGGTTGTTCGGGTGAACTGTAAATTTTTTCCAAACTGTTTTACTACCTTTTTTTTAATGTCTGATGAAGCAATTTTTGTAAACAGAAAATGGGTTTAGAAACAAACAAAAACGTACACGTTTGTTCGTTGAGCGAGAAAGTGTGCTCTATTGCTAACACGCGGGTCTTTTCTGTTTGTTTGAAAAAAGTTGTGCATACACTTCACGAGCACACGGTGTTTTTGCACATTTTCCTTTTGGTGAATTTGCTTTAACGTGGGCTGACAACGATGATACTAGGCTAACAGGAAAGATCCACACCTCTAGTTAGTCCAGTCGTCGATCACGAGCTCATTCCTCACTGTTCTCAGCTCTCCTTGTGATCGAGGTGTGTCCTAGTTGGACACTATTGGATCAGAAGTGTGAAACTCATGAAGCTTCGGATTTTTTGATGTTTTCTGAATTGCTCTCGAAAAATTAATTTTCACATTTTACCTTCTGAATCAGAAACCATATAGAGCTCTGGACCCAATAATGTGGGAACCTGTCCGTCAGTTGAAGACCCTATGTATAAACCTTTTGCAAATTGGTATTACGCGCTTTATTAATAATATATGAGTTTTTATTTTGAAAATTAAATTTATGTTTGTTTTTAATGTTGAATTCGAATTCTACGTGTAAAGTTACCCCAACAAACTTTTTGTTTTCTTTATTTCGGGAAGCTTATTTTCGAGTGGGAAAACTGAAACTACAGTATCCCAAAAAACGACTAATACCGCAAGTGATCAATTCATTGATATAGCAAGAGGTTCTCCATATTTTTAACTAGAGGTGAGTTTTGAACCTCAGACCTACTACGCTAAAATGGCGACAAGCCTGTTCTAAGTTTTGGGTAAATACGCTGAAGTCATCTTGGGGTCCTTGTGGGTCACGTTCACCATGAGGTTTTTTTTCTCCTTGTCCAAAGAATTTTTGAAGAATCTTGTTTTAGTAGATAATGATCAAAATAGTGTTTTATGTACAATTCACATCACCTACATAATGTTGAAATTCGTTCTCGAATAAAAATTCGAAAAATTCCCCCCAAACAGAAGCCGTTCCCATTACATCAATTTGATGTTGATGTGGCCGCCATCAAGTCTAGCTTCTTCTTTTCTATTTCCATTCCCATTTCCAAAGGTCATCAGTCAATTTCCATGAAGAATATTCTCCATTTATCATCCAAACATGAATCAAAAAAAAAATTGTTTCCATTTCATCTATTGTGTGATTTGAACGGTCAGGACGGACAATTGACCGGCCAACCGGCTACTTTGACTATAACAAAACACAAAAATTTTTTTGATGAAAGAAAAAATAATTGGGTGATGTCCTTTTTTACACTATCTGTATTGTTCTCATTCTTCTCCTTTGCTTTCATTCTTTTTTGTGTGTGTGTGTGTATCTTTGCCGCTGTCGCCGTTGATCATTTTATATATTTCGATGATTTCTGATGATTGTATTTGGAATTGAATGGGAGATTATCTCGTGGACGTGGAGTACACCAGTTCTCAACTTGTTTTTGTAGTTGTTCCGTGTTGCTGTTTTTGTTGTTTTTGTTTTGATAGCAAAATTGGTGTCAAACATGAAAAATCGAAATATCGGTTCATGTGACACAATTGTGGACAATGTGATTGTTTGTGGAATTGATGTATTTTGGCAGAAATAGCGTGCACGTGATTTATAGGATCACAAGGAATTACGAATTTTCATCTCTGAAACCCTTGTAGGTATGATTGAGTCCTGTATCACCGAGAATGTAGGTTCTCTAGGACAAAGTTTTGAACCTCCTCAGTTTGTAGTTCCTGGAAGGGACCCGAACATTGAGAAAATTCTCAAGATTGCGCAGAGTCTCCACACTTGGATCCAACTCAGAAAGCTTTGTTGATTTTTGGGTCCATCCGTTTTAGGATAATTTTTGACCCTAGTTCGTAAGTACTTCAACAGGTCGTTATAGACTAAACTGTGACTTTAATCAATTTTTCTGAGAAACTTCTGAGTTGTACTTCCAAATTGAATATTCGAACTTCACTTTTTGACCTAAAATGGGTAGAAAATAAATCATCAGTTAAACGATCTTTTTAAATTCACAATTTCTGTAGTAAAGTTCACAGATACCTGTTTATCAGAAGTGAAGTCCTGAATTAACGAAAGAATTGGCACCAAACAAATGAAGATTCTCGATAAGAAATATTTCATTCGATAGAATGTTAAACGCTGATCAATACGCCATATTTAATTTTTGTTAAACTCGATTCTCAATGCCCAATTTTCAGGTTCAATTTTTTTTTTAGCTAGAAAGAGCGACTTTGAGAGCTAGGACGTTATTATAGGGTGATCGAATATGAAAAAGAACTCTGAAATATTCGAAATGAGGCTGTAAATGTCACATTTCGGAAACACTAGAAAAAATTGAAAAGAAAATGAAAAAAAAAAAAACTCACGTAACATTTCATTATTAAAGCTGAAAATTGCATATCGAAAATTGCGTTTCGAAAAAACTGAATACGAGATGTTGATCAGCGTTCACAAACTTATCGAATTATATATTTGTCGTCAAAAATCTTCACATTTTTCACAACTTTTTCAAGTTAGTTGCTTTGACCCCTTACTGATTCATTCCAAAACTCAACCACCTGGTTTTTCTCTGTTTTTTTCTTGCGATTTCCCCAAACCTGCAGACCAAAATCTGTTGACATTCTAGAGTTAACTTTTATTTGCTGATCGTTAACTAATGATCAAATATCTGTTGAACATTTCGGAGCCAAACAAGCAAATGATAGGTCAACATATGAAACATGACTCAGACAAAGAACGAACCCTTCTTCTTTTCCAGAAAAGGGTTTGAAACACAACATGTTTGTTTATTCAACACTTTTTTGGAAACGTTTCCGTTTCTCAGTTTTGAGCTCATTTTCAGTTTTTATTTGGACGCTCATGTTTTTTCACAGTTTCTCTGAAACAAGTTGAGTTCAATTCTGGAACTCAAAAGCTCTGACGATTTGCTCCATATTGTCCCAAAATTCTTCGTTCGGTCAAAGATCCTCTTCAAACCAAGAAATAAATATATATCGAAATGCTATAAATAACGCAGTAGACATGAAATGAAATGAAATAAAAAATGAAAATCCAATTTCAGTCCGTGCTTCTTTTTGTTTGCTTTTTGATGGTTCCACAAATCTATTCATTCAAACAACAAGAAAAATTATATGTTTTTCGGACAATTTTGATTGACACGTTCATTTACAAATCTGAAAATGAACATACATCAAAAAATGACGTGTTTTTTTTAAACCTTTTCCGTCTTACATTAATGCAATGTGACAAAGATCCTTATCTTTTAGAAAAGGTGGCAAAAACCGTTCCAACATGACGCGATAGGTTTTTGCTCTCATATGTGCTCTTCTCTATTTTGGTGCATTTTATTGTATAGTTGAGAAAGAAGATCATTGTCGTAAAATCAGCTGATTTGAAGAGTTCTAAATTGGGCGCCGTAAAGGTCGCAGTCTTATCTGTTTACTTAATGTTTCAACATGATTATGGTCATTATTCATTGATCAATTTGGTGCGGGAAATCATTTGGTGCATTGGAGCAAAGACTAGTGACGTCAGAATGAGAATCATAGATTAGATTAGAGTGTTTTTCTGGAATATTGTTTGGAAATTCAGAATTATCCAGGGTTTTTAGAACCGAGCCTATAAAACTGAGCGTAGGCTCCAAAAGGCTACAAATATGTTTAGTTAGCCTGGAACTTTTTCATTGAGGAACATCTACAACAAGTGAATGTTCTAGGGTTCATTTTCATACTTAACTACCCTAAAGTTAGGTCATATGTAGGTCTCAAAATCGTTTTTTTTTTTCGTTTTTCAGCTTAAACCTTTGAGCTGAAATCCGCTTTTTGAAAATCGCGTTTGCCGAAAATTGAATACGGGATATTGATCAGCTCTCGAAAATCTATAGAATAACTTATTTCTCACCGGAAATCTTCATATTTTTTGAAAAATAAGAGCTCACATTTAAGATTAAGAACAAATTTTGCTTAATTCAAAAAATTTGATATCCAATAAGGAAAATTGTAGATGACAATTCTTCCGCGCATATTTCTGGACCCTATTCTGAGAAAAAGGCAATCTGATTTTAAATAAGGCATTTTTTTTAAACGACCGTTTTTAGGCCAGCTCATGAAGAAGTTAGTTCTGATTTCATAGATCTTTTCCGATGTTTAGGTCTTTCTTAAGAACCACTATTTTGAACTCAACCTCAAAAACAACATACCAGACGGTATGTGTTGTTTTTGTCAAGGACCAACATCTATTCCAATTTCTTATCAACCCTCTTCCTTTTTCATTCCCACTCATCTACAAACACTTTTCTCTATCCTATTCATAATATTTTCTATCCTATTCCCCCCTTATTGACACTCTTTTGGTCATAAATAAATTCCGGCCATGTCACGTGGCTCTAATTTCCCGATTTCTATTTCTTATCAACCAAAAAAATGGAGCTAGAGAAATAGAGAGAGAGCAACACAATGTAAACATGTATGTATGGTTTTGAACTTTTCTGAGCCAGCCCTGTTTGCACGTATTAAGGGTTGTAGATCAAAATTTTGTCTCGAGCCAGCCAAGAGCACTTTTTGTAAATAAATAGACAGGGTCGTATGACATGAAGAGTCATATGAATACAATGGGAAGGAAGTTCAATAAGTGAACAATGTTTTTTTGGCCTTTGGTTTTCACCCTTTTTTTGAATAGGGTTCTAATTTTATACTATTATCAATCAACCTATGTATATATATACATACGTGCGATTTTTAAATGACAAGCTGAGCCAATCCAAACCAGAACAAACAAATGTTAACAATTTGCACCGATCATTTTTTGTTTCGCGCAGTGCCTCTTTTTAGCTGGCTCTTTTGCGTCAAACAAATCTGTTTGGCTTGCGTGCAAAACATTGCTCTTTTCTTGTTGTTGCAAGAGAGGAAGAAGCCAATGATGCAAATTTGAGGTCGATCTTTTTCTTTGAAAATGTACTATGCTCAAGTTGTGCTCAAAAACAACTTGTGATTTTTCGCTCCGGAACTTGTACGTTTTTATCTGCAAAAAAATGAGCTCTAATCACTAATACATAAAAGAACTTGGAGATATCTTTAAACTTTCTTTGAAATGCACCTCAATTTGGCTTCTGAGAACGTTCATTTCAGGGTTACATCTAGTCATACTCATACTTGAAAAATTGTGAATTTCTGATTCTAGGCCTCGTTTTTATTTGAAAATGTGAAAATTCATGACGTTTTTTTGAGTTTCTATTCAGAAAAGTTATGCTGGATCTGATTTTACTGTTTTAATATCTAGCTGAGAGAATCATTTTCGAGGCCAAATTACAGCCCTTTTCACAGAAATAGGTCAACCTTATTGAAGCTTGTTAGTATACTGTACATTTAATATGGTTCGGGCTACTGTAGTTTCATATTTATGAAATGATAGGACCCGATTTCTACAGTATACCCAGCTGAATAGTAGTTCTCCATAAAACATGTTCTTACTGAAGTTTCGTGAAAACACAATGTTTGTAACGTCTAGTCGCAACGCCTAGTAGTTCAACTTCGCTCTATTGATAATCGTCTCAGCGTCTCTTCTCTCTCATCTCTGTTTATTTTCCATTTTATACGCGCTCTATTGATCTACAGTTTTTTATTTTGAAAACTCACACAGGATGTTGATTTTTTTTCCCTAGAACTCTTTTAATAAAGTTTTTTCTCTTTCTATGAAGAAATCAGGCTCCAAGCTCAAGCTCAAAGAATTCTTCTAAAGAATTTTCTTCCCCCTCAGAGACCTTACATCCCTTCCATTCATCAGAAAAGAAACCTAATTCTTACCAGAAAAAATGCATAGGATTAGTTTTTTTTCTTTATTTTTTTCAATATCTGGTCGCTAATCCTCTTCATAACTGGATTAGTATTTTCAGCACTTTTCTGCTTCGACCATCAAATACATTATCCATTAGACCACGTTTCCGTTTGGTCTATGTAGTCCAGGTACATTCTAGGAACATTTACAAAAAACAGGTTATACTTCCCCGAAATAGACGAATGATATCATTGTTTTGTTACCCCCCAAAATTAATTGGTTTAGTACCTTTTTGTGCACTTTTTTGCTCGCTCAAAAATAGTTGAATGAATCTGATGAAATATTACTGATAATGATTATGGACAAAAGAATTTGTTATTGGTACACAATTGATAAAATTGGAAAATTTCTTTGAAAATGTCAATTTTATCACAGTTTGATTTATGGTTTTTCCTCGAAAAATCATGCGACCATATGGAACCCCGGAAGAATAATTTCCTGCTTTTTGTTCTGAAAAGAGCTCGATCTCGAGCTCATATGAATGAATGAATGAATGAATGAAAACGGGTTAAAAAATGTGTGAGAGCGAGCCAATTATTATGAAGATCATACATATTTAAATGCAAATTTGCACGTTCCACTTAATTCCAGCCGTTTTTTGTACCTCTGAATGTTATAGCATCCAATTATTTGAGCGAGAAATAAAAAGAAAATGTAGTCTTTTTTGTGGTAGTAGTGCATTTTGTGAAGGGAAGGGCAGGCGAGAAAAACAATCCACTCACCCCCGCAAGAATTTTTGAGCGAGTTGATATTTTTAGAGAAGCCATATATAGATCTAGTACAAGGAAGATCAAAATGAGCACTTTCAATGAACTCCTGATGTCAGAAAAAAAGTGGACTGGAACTATGTAGCCCGAACACAAGAAATGTTCATGAAGGTTGTGAGTAGCATTGGGCTCAGCTTTGGGCTTTGTTGGAAATAGTGATACTGAACTTTCTAACAGTTGAAGTAATGAGGATCGGGCTTAAATGTACCCAAATTAGGCCCAAACAACCAGAGTTTTCTAAACCAAAAAATGGTCTTCCTTGACCATGCTTTTAGACTGATTTTGATCGAGCTCAGTGTAACTGGATCCTAATTATTGGCCCTAAATTAGGCCGAAGCACTCTAGCAGTTGAGCTGAGCAGGATCGGGCCTAATATCAATTAATTTAGGCCTCAAAACGGGCCTTCTTGGCCTCTGTACGAAACTTCAGATACACAAAGAATCATGTTTTTAGCCTTTTTCTGTGTAAAATAGGGTAGAATTTTGCAATTGAATTGCCCGTCTTTTGGGCCAGATTCAAGTTAGTTTCAAAAGTCTTGTAGTTAGGCTGATTTAACGATTCAGGTCAAATTATTGGGTCCATTCCAAGGGCTCCAGTTTTGGGCCCATGGGTCCGTTTTTCGGCCCCATTCAGACCAGTTTTAATCGCACACGTTCTCTGTATATAAACGGTTTTTTACGACTTGTTTTGATGACTTTTGGTAATCGGATTCTAACGGATAAAAACCTTATGATTCAGAAAACGTCTTGTGAAAATTCAAATTTACTGAAATTCAAAAAGCGATTTCTGTTCATTTTCTGCAAAAATTGTTGTTTGGTTTCGAGTTGTATTCAAATAAAGATCAGAAAAACAAATTTTTTTTGATCCTTTTCTTGCAAAAAAACTACATTTCTATTCGTCGAAGATGTATTTTTAATATCCTTATCTTTGTGTAGTATGTATTTGTCGCCGCTTCCAGGTTGTAGTGAAAAAGACAATTTTCCTACATTTTGAAATTTTCGAAATCTTGATGTAGATAAAAAAAAACAGGACATGTGTCTAGGTACCTTTTGGGTACATTGTTGAATTTTCGATTCTCAAGAAACACTATTCATAAAAAACTTATCCGAATCTTCCGCTTAAAGGATTTAGGATTATTGTTTTCATTGCTTTCTATTGAATAGCAACTCATTCGTGGAATCTATTTTCAGCCAAATATTTTTTTAAAGAGTTGTTTTTCCTCCGCTTCTTCTCTTGACAATACTTATTTTTTCACTAATCCACAAGTTCCAAAAAGACCGCCGCCAACACAAATAAAAAGGAAGCAAAAAAAGGAGGAAAATATAGATATTTTTGTGCACGTGGTGTTTTTTGAGCATTTCAGAAATCATGTGTTCGCAAAAGTTAGAACCGGGGTACGGTAGTTGATGAATTGCATAATGATGTATAATACTGTATAGTGAGTGTACACCATTAATATTTCATCATTCTTATTGTTGGTGTGTCCACACCAATTGACAAACATGATGTCATGGTGAGGAGATGTGCGTTCTGTGGTGTAGAGTGTACTGTGACGTAGATGATGACGTAGACAGTATTGTCAGGAAGGTTGTCTGAGAGTTAACGTTCGGGTGATAATGTTGGTAAACCTCATTTTTGTCTGTTTTGAAAAATGTGTACCCATTTTTTGGGTGCCTATGAAATTTGGCCAAAGTTGTAAGCCCTGCAACGGAATATCTCAAAAAATCAGGTTTTCATGCACCAAGTCATGAGAACTTGAATATTGATGGTCCGGTTTAATCCCTCTTCATATAAGTTTTGGGTACTTTACGAACCCTGACCATTTTCGGACCTGATCCAGACCCAGTCCATAGTGGCCCATGTGAGCTCTCATACAAGTTCAGATAAGCCATAGTCTTTCTCTGTTTGTGCATATTAATCTGGGATTAAACTGTCTGAAACTGAGTCTGGCCTTGAAAATGTAGTTCAGTGCTCCGAACCAGAAAAACATCTTTCTTCGAATCTACTCCAAATCTGGGCCTGATTCGGAAAGCTTAATTCTCAGAATCTGAAAGGCGAGTCTTCCCAATTTTATTGTTTTTCTGAAGCACCATTCTAGAATAACCTTGACAACCAGAAGTAGTCCCACTGGATGCTATTATAATGAAAAATAACAGAGATTCAGTGAACATCAGATATTCCGTAAATAACATAACTTCTGTGAATCTCTGTCCTTACTCTAGGCTCCACAATTTTGCTCACTGAACCTCAGCCACTGTGCTCTTCTTTCTAGTGCTCCGTGAGCCCGGCTGAACTCTTTCAACATCCACCCGATGAGCGAGAAACAGCCTCGCCGGTCACAATCTGAACTGTCACAAATCTGTTTCACAAACAAACACGATTGTTTTGACCGGAAACCTTGACAAATCATACTCATACAATCACTTATTTTAACAATGACTCATTCAATGTTTCCTCGAAATCAACACTACCCTACCCAATTCATTGTTTTTGGCCAACAGCCAAGAAAAGACCGACAAATGGGGGCGGCGCCTAATTCCTTGCCGACCCCGCCTTTTTTTTCGCTCTCATATGTTGTGTTGTCCTCTCCTCTCTATCTCACCACCCTATTTATATTTTATCGTTTGTGCCATTCCCATTCATCTATCCAGCCATGTTCGTGTTCCTTTTTTTGATCTTTATACATAATTTGATTTTGACTTTTAAAAACAGTTTGTATATAGTTATATGTTTTCAGAAAGCAATCTAAAGCAAAACAAAAATGATCGTCGCCAAGAAACGCAGTTTTTTGATGAAGTTGTTGAAATTCGTCGGCCGCGGAAATCAGGTCCAATCCTCCAAGTACTGCCTGGCCCAAATCTATGAGCAACGAAAAAAGCAACGACAAAGGTTAGTTACTTTTTCAAATATCCCGTAAGACCTATAATAAATTGTGCTCTTTTCAGAAGCTCGATAAACTCGCAGTTCTCCATTGAGCCAATGCCAACGATTCTTGAAGAAGATGAATTTTCATGCACCGCATAATCCATCTATATCCTTATCAGAAGAAAGTCTAGAAATCCAACCACGGAGTTTGAATTCGATTTTCAACACAACAAATGCGGGCCCAAAACAAATTCCAAAAAATCTCACTCTTATATTCCTATTTTTCTAGTCAATGAAATGACAAGATGACTTTAATTTGGAATTTTTTAACCTTGTTTCGGGTATTTTCTTAACGTGTATTAATATTTTGAACGTGTTTTAACGTGAAATGAATATATTTGTTTTTGATCTATGTATGTTCGATTTTTTCTCCATTTTCAATTCAAAACACATTCAAGAGTTTTCGGAAGTGACACTTGACAAATGTGTTCGCAAGAAAGATTTTGATTGGTTTCGATTCTAGTCTCATCAAATTGCAAATTCAGAAAGGATTAGGCTTTTGTCTTGTTTTTCACGAGGAGTAAACAATTTTGAAAAAATGCGCGATGCAGAGATCGTTTTTTTTTGTCGTTTGCAGGCAGTGTCAGGTTGCAGTAGAAAATATTAATTATCGAAATGATGGCTTTTTGAGCGAAGGAGGGGAGGGGAAGATATAGAGAAGGAAGTGGTAACTTGCAAAAATGGAAGGTAGATTGATGGCTGTGCAATTTATCAGACATTGTCATATAATTTGAATTTTTATACCTTAAAGCAACCCCGTAAGCTGAAAGGCATGTCTGTATCCATGATCAGCAATAACAAATACTGGAAGTATGACATGTTCTCTATTACTGACAAAAAATTATAGCGAAAAGTTAAAAAATGGCTGAGTTTGAGTCAAAAAACGAAAAACGGCGAAAATTCTTCTCCTATCATTCCTAGCAAAATGTGTCAACACGCTAGCCACGTACATTTGAATTGATGACTTTTTTTTTTGAAAAACAGGGAGGTCGAGAGCAGGCTTTTGCGGAACCAGCCTCTCGGAACTTTCGGAACATACGATTTAGTTCCGAATCAAGAAGTCGGAAAAAAGTAGTTCCGAAAAATAATTCCGAGTTTTTTTCCGGAACTTTCGGAACTTTTCGGAACCTTTTCGGAACCTTTGGAATGACGAAATTCAACTGAATTTTTTCGAATATTCTGATTCGAAATTGGGTAGAAAGATAACAATAACAATAAATGGTGAAAATACAAAAGTGGAGTTCAGAACTCAATGAAACAATAGTTTTTACTTCAGCATTTTCAAAAAGACCTAAATTTTTCGAAAAATCCTAAGTTTTTTCCGTATTTTTGGTTCCGAGTAGTTCCGAAACAATTTCGGCACTAGGTTCCGACTTTCAAAAGTTCCGAAATGACAAGTCGGAACTTGGTTCCGATCCAAATTAGTTCCGAAAACAGTCGGAACTTTCGGAATTTCGGAACGTTCCGGTTCCGGTTCCGCACAAGCCTGGTCGAGAGAAAAAAGTTCACGTAAAAAATAAAAATATTCATATTTTTGAAACGTCTGCTGAGGAGGTAATTCAAAATTGATTTCCCATGTGAAATTTAAACGGCTGAAACTGATTTCGCTCAAAATATTGTGATTTCATATTTTGGGATCCTAATTTTAACAATTTTAACTTCAATTTGCAATAGGTTTTGCCGATTTTTTCTGGTATCGATTTTTAGCTTCAGGGGTTGCTTTAAAGGGGAGTTGGAAAGTTTCTCCTAAAAGAAAGAGCACATTTTTTAGGTTGGACCCTCGAAGGATTTTTTTACGGAAAAGTCTGGTTTCCGAGAAAATTTTATTCGAAAAAAGAATTTTGGAAACTTTCCACGTAGCTATACGTTAGAAGTTTCCAAATTTTTAACTTTGAACTTTTTTTCTCGAATACTAGACTTTTCCGTGAAAAATCCTTCGAAGGTCCCACCTAAAAAAATGTGCTCTTTCTTTCAAGAGCAACTTGCCAATTCACTCTACCCCCTTTAACTTCATATTTTAGTTGGCTCGGGCTTGCTCCAAATGCTCATAGACTGTTCGCAAGTTGTATTGGTAGCTCCAAAAAAGAACCAAATGATGAGAATATGAGATTCACAAATGAATTCAATGTTTAACAAGATAAAGAGAGCTTGGTTCTGTTATGCAGGTGAAATATTCAAATTCTTAAAGATCAGCTCAAAAAGTGTATTGTAATGATTTTGAGTTTTTTATCCTGATTCTGGCCTCCACGAAAAGAGCTGAAAATTGAGTTCAAAGTTTTCTCCGAGCAAAAAACGATAAGAAATAATTTTAATGCCAACAAAAACGTGAGAAATCATGAAAATCACTTTAATTTTGAGTGAAAATAATCAAATTTCCAGTAATTTTTTGAGTGTTCAGTTTTCATACAATAAATTTATCTTATTTTGCATTTTTTGAGAATTCATTTCCAAATGTGTATAATAAAAATTCACATAAAACATAATTAAGTTAGCTGATTTTTTTCGGTTTCAACAATTTCAATACTGTTGAAGGTGGGGAAAAGGGACTAGACAAGTTGCTCTAAGATGAAAGAGCACAGTTTTTAGGCACTCGAGGGATTTTTTATCGAAAAGTCTAGTTTTCGAGAAAATTTCATTTGAAAAAAGAATTTTGGAAACTTTTAGTTTTTAACGTAGTTTCCAAGTTTTTAACTTAGAACATTTTTTTCTCGAATACTAGACTTTTCGGTAAAAAATCACTCGAGGGTCTTACCCAAAAAAAAAATCTTTTGATCTTTCATTTAAAAGCAACTTGCCGAGTACCTTTTCCCCACCTTTAACATATTTCTGGTCAAAACCAATTTTATTAATTTTGAGCTCAACGCGCCGAGTTCAGAAAAAAGTTAAGAACATAATATTTTTCAGCATTCAAAACTGTATCGGACGATGATAATGCTTACACCTAGAAATTTTTATGCCACCAAAACCATGCGTGGATATCCCATGACTCAAATTGGAGCAATACGAACATTTTGCTCACAACAATTATGCTCCTGTTTTTTTCCCATTTCAATGACTCACTGTGCAAACCGTTTTATTTACTTTTTCAAAAAAAAAATCCATGAAAATATCCGAGTTTTTTTTGCTTCCAAAGAACAACTTATTGTCTGACGTGACCTCAAATTATATGTTCCAAATAAAAACGTTTTTATGTTTTTATTTTCATGGTCGAATGCAGAAGTTGTATTGTCATTGTCTAATGTGTTGAAAGCTCATAGGTAAGAAGAAAAAACTGAGAAAAACAAAAAGAAAATTGAGTTCGATGTATGAACCTCTCAAAAATATTGTTCTCTTGGGAACAAACATTTGGGCTAAAAATATTATTTTGTTGAGTTGAGATCAACTAAAAGAACTGGAATTATTTTTTTAGCAGAAAGTTTTTTGAGCTATGTGCACAGTTTCCGGATCACATCAGAATACATTGAAAAATTCAAAAAGTCACATCTTCGAATTTCCTGAAACACTATTTATATCCCTATTTGATCTCAAATATCCGGAAATGAAAATATATATTTTCTCAATTCACAAAAAAAAAAATAATGTTGCAGTAGGGAACCTGATTTTTTTGTTTTTTTGATATGATCGAAACACAGAACTACTAGTTTTTTGATTTTCGGCGAACAAAAGTCAGTGTGAACATTGTAGTTGAAGTCTGAAAGAAATGAAAAATGACCGTTTTTTGGAACCAAAAATACATTGGTTTTGATATTTTGCTCTCGCTCATCATGTTACCACCAAAAACCACGCGGTAAAAGGTTTCGAATTACCGTTTGATTTTGGTTAATGTGTATATGTATATTGAATGCTATTTTGGTAGAATGCTTTTTGTTTATATTGTGGCGTCCAAACGTCAAAAAATTATAAGAAATTTCCAAAAAAAAACCTGTCCAAATTGGTTTTAAGAAAGTACCATTTTGATTAAAGGGACATAATGGTTTTTGTTGAAAAATTTGCCGGTCTGCTACAAATGTCACAATTTAAAAATTCCAAACATTTTTTTGAATTTTGTTTGGTTTCATCAAATGTCACGTACAATGTGGTAATACGTGTGAACAAATATCAATTTTTGATTTTTTTCAAATTACAAAAAGAAATCCGTTTATTTTTCTACATGTGAAACGTGACATGGTAGCAGGCCCACAAATTTTTCAACAAAAACCATTATGTCCCTTTAATCAAAATGGTACTTTCTTAAAATCAATTTGGACAGGTTTTTTTTGGAAATTTCTTTCGATTTTTTGACGTTTGGACGCCCCATATAGGAATTGGTCAGAACCTAAAAAATGATTGCATTTCAAGACGTTCTCTGACATTTCAAGACACATTTAACAATGGGTCCTAAATTTTCATAACACAGTGTATATATATATATCATTTCAAAATTCAGTATGTTTTTAAAAATTTCCAGACGTTTCAATACATTTCATGATATTTCTTGTCATTTCACAGAACTTGAAATATATTTTACGGATTTATCTTGAGACATGAATTGACATGAAATGTTTTAAAATGTAAACTAATGCATCGAAATGTGAAAAATGCTATGAATTGACGTGAAATGACTTAAAATACATTGAAAGTCAAAAATCCACGTTTGGAAATGTTCCCAAATCTCATTAAAATCTTGAAATGTCTAGAAATTTATTAGAAATTTAATTTTTTGTCATTTCAATGCATTTTTTGATACTTCATGTCATTTCACTGCAATATAGTTCTAATAAATGAAGCTTTCTCGAAAATATCTCACACTGCTTAAAAACGTCTTGAAATGTATAGAAATGTGAATAAATGCGTCGAAACATCATAAAATGAACTTTGAAATGACGCGAAATGTCAAGAATTGTATTGAAATGACTCAAAAAATCCAAAATTGCTCTTCCCATTGACCAAAAAGCAGTGAAAAGTGGTATGAAGTGGCTCAAAATGAATCGAGATGTTCTGAAAACGCCTCAATTTTTCTAAAATGTATGAAATATTCAAATCCACGACGATTTCAGCTTAAATACCCTGTGCTCCTTCTCTGAAAATCCACCATTTCTTTTTTTGCTCATTTTTATCAAAAGTCACGTCACTTTATTTAACCACCCAAATCTAAACAGATGGCGTTTTTTCCAGCAAGCAAATATACTCTTTTTCTCTCTCTTGAGAATCTGGTTCAAGAACAAGAAAATATTGGAGTAAAAATAACGTGAGCAAATATTGGCACTTTTTTTTGGCTCATACAAGAAATTGTTGTTTTTCTCCCAGGGAAAGTGCATGTTTTGTGTTTTCGTTACAGGCAAAGATTTTTGGTGTTTAATGGAGCAAAAGGAAGGCAAATTCGATGCTCACCTGCGCAAGTGAATGAAGTTTCAAATTTCAGAATCAAAAATCGGACCAGCAAAAAACTCTGAAAGGCACTCTCTTCAATAGGGAGTTCAATGGGACCTCTTTTTTATTTTAGAGATTCTGGAAATCTCATAAATTTATGGCACTTGGCACATCTCCCAGCTCTGATTTTGATAGGTTTTTTTAGTGAAAAATGTGAATAAACATCAACCGGAAGATGTATGTGGGAAGAAATAATTTGCCCTCTAATTGGAATTTTTTTTGTGGTTTTTCAAGTACCGTACTTTTTGTTATTAGTTCATGTTTCAGTGAAAAACGAAGGAATATTTTCAAGTTGGGTTTCATAACAAACAAAAAGGTGAACATTTTCGATAAAATTTGTTTAAAAAATCGGGGTTTGAAGCTAGAAAAGCACATCAAGCGACATCTTCGTCAATTTTGCTTCATTTGTTTTGGATAAACTTCAATTTCACTGACCCTATTCAGAAATGACAGTGTTCGACACAACTAAAATTTTCTGACTCAGGCTAGTACCCTGACCAGGAGTCTTCTGATGCCAGGAAAAATTGAAGCAGGTCCGAGTCAGAACTTTTTTTTGATCGGAAATAATAATCTGAATCCGAATCCAGCAATTCATCGTTGGATTCAATAGTATCAAATGGACCCAAAGACCTAACGCTTTCCAAATCAGTCCTAAATCCAGAAATCGAGTAATTTTTTTTAAATTTAGCATCAAAGTAACACTTGCAGTCCGTGATTCCTGAGAATGACGGGCCCAAAAAATTATTTTTCACCTGCCTGAAACACCGAACAGGGATTTGTCTTGAACATCCATGTATACGGGAATATACTAGAGTGTTTTCAGAAGATAGTAATTTTGCATAATATTTTTTTATGTCAAGCCCAAATGTGTGCCGAAATGCTAAAAAAAATTAATTTCCAAATGCTATGTGTATCTTATTTTTTGTTTTAATAAAGATCAATATTTTCCACCTGCCGACTTGATGTCTTAAGTTTTATGTTTTCTTTTTTTCCACGAAAAAAGTTTAGCTCATTGAAAATGCTCAAAAGAATACTCGCTATGATTCTGGCATCCATCTCGATTTTTGGGCTAATTCTTAATATTCTGATTCTAGTTCCGGTTTTTAAATTAGCCAAGGCGAACTCGAAAAATTCAATCTTCGTGATATCGTCAGTCAACATTGTGGTAGATATTTTCGAAATTAGCAATATACTTTTTGTCCTAGTGCCATCAATATTATCAGAGGTAAGCAGGCTTAAGATCAGGGATCAAAAATAGCTCCGGTTTCAGACTTTCACTTTCACCAACTCTTTGAACAGTGTTCCCCAACTCCTATCTGGCAGTTTATTCATGTTCCTTTGGTATCTTGGATCTCTCCTACAGATTGTCATGTCACTTAATAGGTTGATAGTATTCTGTCTTCCATCGCTGAAAATTTTCACCTCTCGAAAATGCTTAATCATTTGGATTTTCGGGTTTATTATTCCCATCGCATTTGCGTTGACTTATTTATCACAGTTGGGATTTCAATGTTGTCCTATAGTTTTTGATCAAAACCTAATATCGATTAGGTATTTGGAGGAGCCTGGCCTACATAATAAATCCAACTGGTTGATTGATATTCCATTGAATTTTTCGACGACGTTAATCTCGACTGTTTGTTACTCAATTGTAAGAATTAGATGAACTGACCTAACATCTATTTTCTGTTTCAGATTTTCAACAGTGTTCGAAAATCTTTCTCTGCCAATAACCCTACTAACAATAGCGAGCACTCATATGCTCTGAACTTCGCGTTGATGACCTTCACATATACAACAGCATGGATAACATTTCGAGTGATCCCTATGATAACTGGCAGTCAAGTTGGATACTGGGAAGTTCTCCCGCTGATATTGTTTGTGGTGTATAGTATGTCAAATTCAATAGTTTTTCTGAGTCTGAATGGAGAAGTGAAACAATATTTTCGAAAGAGATCAGTTAAAATGTGAGAAAAGAGAGAGGTCGTTGAAAAAAGTCGAGGGACAGGGGAACTTAAGATTATTCCAGTAGGTTCCACCTATTTTACATCAATTTTCAAGGTTGAATCTTGTGAATAAAAACTGGGATTCATATGTCAGTAGTAAACAACTTTGTACGGACCTCTTGATTGGGATCTGGTCCGATAAAAACGGAACACTCAAAAAGTAGGACCAGGTTCGTTGCTTATTATCCGGTCCGTTTCAAAGCATACATTGCAGCTCCTTTTTTTACCGGGCAAGCCGATCCATCTCTTTCGTCAAGGAAAATCCTCCACTGAATTAAAAACTTCATAATTTACAGAAGTGGTTGAAGAAGCACCACTGTTGTAGTGGTTAGATAACGACACCCTGGCACACAATCATACATAAATAAAGTTCATACACATATTTTGTACACATAATATATTTTGTTATTATTCATTTTATTTTATTTTGTTATTATTATCATCAATTTTATAAATATTCTGATGAATTAAAAATATCATTGGCAACGTTGGCAAAATATGGCTCAAACAACTCTAGTCCTGGTTTGGTGATATGTATCGCATTGTCGATATAGGATAACATTGTGCTCCTATCGTACAATAAGTAGTGATTCTCTGTAGCGAAAACGGGTGACAGATCGATTATCTGCAAAAATTAAGGTGTTAAGAAGTTTCACAAAATATACATACCTGGCAAGATTCGCATTTTATGTTGTTGAAACGTTTTCGAATGAACTTCATTTCTAAGTCAGCTTCATATCGTTTTAAATGTAAACTTTCGAGTTGTTCAGGTTTATGAATCAGATACTGGATAAAGGTGTTCAAACTATTCCGTCGGTATAATGGAAATGCTCCAAGAATATATATCCTTTTCGTACACTGTTCATAATACTTGATATTCTTGTTAAACTCCTGAATCCATTCATCATTTTCTGGATAGTAGAATGGTTTTTTGATAGATTCGGAGAATCTGCTGATAATCATAAGAACATCAGGTTTTTCTTGAGCAACGAGTTTTTGAGTGATTTCAAGAGCAGTGTGGGATAGTGAATTGTCACTATAGATGCCGTAACTCGCTGAAAATATTTACTTCGGAGTTATTTAGTTCCATGGGCGAAAACACTAATTTTTAGAGTTGAGACTGAAATTAAGACTTTTCAAAGTTGAAATTCATTCCGGAAAATTCAGAAAAAAAAAGTTTCATAGGCCATTTCTTCATTTCAATCTTGAAACAGGTGAATTTACGTTTCAAAAATTTCATATATGCCTTCTGATTATGTCAAATTCAATAGTTGACTTATTTGCAAAAAAACCTTCTTGGTTAAACTCACAGTCCAATGCAGCATATTGAAAGTCTACATACGAGTCATTCATCGAAGCTTTGATAACTTTTAATAAATTTGCAGTGTAACTATTCCCAATGACCATGATTTTTTTTGTCCCATTTCCTCGATATTTACAATAACTGAAAATGTGCTTTCCTGGCTGGAAAGACTCTTCGAAATTTGATGCATCACACTTCTCCACAGGCTCCCAATTCATTTCGAAGAATTCTTGATTAGCATCAACTAGCGATTGAAGTTCTTCTGGATATCTGTGTCGCCAGATATCATGAGTTTTCACACTTTTGTAAAGATATGCATTTGACATCATCAGTAGGCCAATGAACATGAGCAAAATGAGCTTGGATTTTAGCTTCGTGAGGTAGACTCTCTCAAAGGTGTAGTATAACAGAGAGGAGATGATGAAAGTCAGGGTGATGGTTGTCAAAAGTGATTTTGCATTGGAAGACCCGATGATAATAATAACTGGCCAATGAATCAGGTAGATAATGTAAGAGAGGTCGCCGATATGGGGCAGAACTCGATTGCTGAGAATCTAATGAAAAAAAAATCATTTTTCAGATTATATCAAGTCATGTTACTCACCAAGTTCTCATTTTCTGCCTCGAATGTTAACAATACTCCAGTACACAGTGTCAGTAATATCCTCAAAACTATAACATTCATCTTGATTGGTACGAATAACATAAATAGGCAGGTTATTAAAACTGCTCGGAAGGTTGTTCCATCGATTGGAAGATATTTCTGAATTTTTGATGGTTTCAAATCACTGGAGAGTTCGAAGAAATTTGATTTCATATAATAGTAAGCCATAAATCCTGTTGAAAATTGCCATAATCGAAGAGGCATAAAGTTAAAGGCAAATTGTGCATTGATAAGATGAAATAAAATCATCCCGATGAACGTGGTAACCGAGCACGCGAGTAGTCTCAACAAGTCAGACTTCAACATCCGAAGTGCGATCAATATAAAAGGGACCAGAATGTAGAATTGTATCTCAACACAAAGAGACCAGAAATGAATAAACGCATTGAGAGATGATCCATCGGCTTGAAATTCTAGGAAATAATCACCACTGTCATGAATAATTAGTTGATTGGTGACAAGACATAATGAAGCAAGGTAGTATCGATGATTGGTGTTCCACCAGACTTCGATCAGAAATATCTGGACTGATAGGGTTGTTAGAAAACATACGAAGTAATAGAGAGGGAGTATTCGACGAGCTCTCCGATAATAAAATCCGACAATGTCCATTGTTTTGTCGCTTGACATCAAGAATCCGGACAAGACAAAGAATCTGAAAATTGACAGGTTGAAAAAAGAGTGGGGTGTCTGGGTATAGGGGTGTGGGAGCGTGTAAAATTACCTGGGTGTCTGGGTATAGTTGGGTATGCTTGGGTATGCTTGGGTATGCTTGGGTGTATCTGGGTATGTATGTATGTATGGGCGTCTGCATTTATATAGATAAGTATGGGCATGTCTAGGTATGTCCAATATATTTGGGTTGTCTGAGTATGTCTAGATATTTTTTGATATGTATGGATAACTGGGATATCTGGTATGCCTATGGTATGTCTGGGTTTGCCCTGAGTATATCTGGGTGGCAGCTTATCTGAGTAGGTTGATATGGTTGGGAAAGCCAAGGTGATCTTTAGGTCTGGGTATGTCTAGGAACATAGTGATGCGGCTAGGCACGTCTTGGTACTTGCGGATACGTTCGGGTCCACCTGGGTGTCTGGTATGACTAGGTATGTCCGGATATATCTGAGTATATATCGGTGTTTGTGTGTACTTGGGTGTGTGGGTATGTGGGTATGTCTAGATGTGTCTAGGTATGTTTGGGTATGTCTGAGTATGTCTGGGATCGTTTTGAAAATTCTTCTCAGCATAATCAGCGCAAAATGTGTCAACACTCTGGCCACATACATTTTAAATGACGACTTTTTATTTGAAAATGTAGAGAGAAACCCAGTGGACAACAAGAAAAAAGTTCACGTAAAAATTAAAAAATTTTCATATTTTTTAAAACGTTTTGACGAGGTAATTCAAATCTGATTTCCCATGTGAAATTCGAATGACTGAAACTTACTTCGCTTAAAATATTGTGATTTCATATTTTGAGATCCTGATTTTAACATTGTTAACTTCAATTTCCAATAGGTTTTGTCGATTTCTTTCTATTGATTTTTAGGTTCAGAGGTTGCTTCAAAATATTCAAAAAATTCGAAAAATCGTGTACACTAGTGAAAAAATACAACATGAATAACCGGGCTGATACACATACTAAATATAAGCTCCATACATATGAACTCATGACAATCAACATTAAAAAAAAACTCACACATCAACTCCCAAAAAACCATTCTCAAAAATATTTGGCAACACATGATACAACACCACAGCTATAATCGCTATTGCTCGAATACATTGAATATCTGTTCTCTTTTTCATTTTTCGTTGTTCGAAATTTTACTTTCTTTTTATAGAGTTTGATTAAACAAGGTCACCACGCTTCATAAAATATGCAAATTCAGGTAGATTCCGGAAAAAAGGAAACTTGAGTGTTGTTTCTTTGTCATGCTTTTTCTCGGTTCAACACGTTTCGCTTTCCTGATTTTTTGATCTTGATTGTCTATTGGATTTTCAAACTGACCAGGTGTTTTAAGACGAAACATGTTTTATTAGATATCTAAAATATCAGAGATCAGAGAAAAATAAAACAAACCGGTAAGAAAACAGAGATCAAAATAGAATAAATCAAACGGAAATCACAACCCGGAATCATTCTGACATTTTTCGGAGAATTTCATAGAAGTTTCTTGCTCTGGCAACTTCTTCGAATCATTGTTATTGTTCGAGTTCAGTGCTTGTATCACTCGACTGGTTGGTTTCTCAAAAACTTTTGGAAACAACAATCTACATGTCATCCAGTGTAATTGTTCTTGAAACGAGTTTCGAAGCCTTGGCGATCGGAAATATGTCACAAAATAGATTTGACAATAATTGGGAAGCACTATGATCACCTGCAACATAAAGATCTATTATTTTTCAGTTGAAAGTGATGACTATACCTACCACATACTGAAGTAGTTCTACGGTGTCTTTCTCATCGTTCACACTTATCACTATTTCAAACACAATACTGGTCAACACCCAAGATCCCATATAGATTACAATCATGAAAAATGTTGCGCGAAACACTTTATGTTTCTCCTCCTTGGAACTTCCAGCTCGAGATGGGTTTATGTGTCGACTTCCGCGCATGTCTTCTGCTGAAATCTCAAACAGTTTTACCCTGGTTATTCGGGAACTCACATTTTCTCATGACTTTGACCACCGAGACTATTATTATCACTAGTGTAGTCATGTTACATATCAGATTCAGACCCGAAATTCTGCGGTACACCCAAGGATCTGGAGCTGAAAAAAATTAGGGGATGGTTTTGAATAACTAAACTCCGAAGTTTCATACCTAACACAAAAATGCAGTATGGCGAAATTTCATCGGACAACTTATACATGCTCAAAAGTGTACAGAAAATCGAGAAGAAAACCGGGAAAATGAGCATAGCAATGATGTAGCGAGATTTCTTCCAAAGCATGTGTCTATAATTTTTATTATATCTTTTCTTGACCAAATTAAAGCCGTTTTTCATGTTCATGAGAAAAAAGTAAAACTCACTTCAATGGCACAACAATGCTCAGACATATATCAAGGGCAGTTGACAAATATAGAGAAGACTGAAATAATACGAAAAATGAATAGATAATGTTATAGTGAAAGCATTTTCGACGTGACATGGCTGTGAATCTGAAATTGATCAAACATTGTATACAAAGAGAAATCCAAGAACTGTCTCATGCAATTTTTTATTTCCAAAGGACCAAATTAATAGGAGGGTTCCACGTTTAAATGTTGATTCGAATATGAATAATGGAACTAAAACCTATACAAGATGGTCCATCGAAATTTTAAATAAAACAACTCTCATTTGTATACCTTTATATTATTATACTATAGATCAACTTGCTTTCTAAAATATTTTTTGAACTCACCGATAATCTCTCGCCAACGAAACCAACTCCGAGATATTACAAACCAAGTGCGCGATCGATAAAAATAAAATAAACATCACATTTTTAGTCCGCAATGACTTTTTCCGAGCAATTGCCACAATCACATTTACATTCCCGAATACCCCAATTATCATAAATGTTGTTATTAGAGATTTTATAAATGTTATTTCATCCATCTGAAATAGAGAAAAATGAGCTTACAATTCGAGAAACAAAAAAGTTCATTATGTATTTATTGGATGAAATTTGATTCTTTTGTGATCTTGTTTCTTAGAAAAAAAATGTTGAACTTTTGTTGAAGAACTTGCAAAGAGCAGGAGACACTATGTAAATTTTGAAGAAAATATATCAAAATGAAAAGAAAATAAAAAATAATATCATTTCCGGAATTTATTGACTTTTTGTTTTTTTTCTCGTGTTTTTTTTCCAAAAGTTTTTTTTTCAGAAAAAAAAATCAAAGGAAACCTTAAAACTCAAAAAAAAAGTCTTGAAAAAAGCTTGTTCTTTTTGAAAATGGTGGTGTTAAAAACATATTTAGGCATGAATGAACTTGAAAAATGAGAAATGACAAATCCCATCTGATACCGAGAAAACTTTGGACACAAACCACAAAGAAAAACACAAAATGATGGGCGAGTTGTCTTCGGATATGGTTTGAGAGAAGCAGAGCCAAGAAAAACAGGTATTCATTTAAAAAATAAAATAAAATAAAAAAAGAGAAGATAAAGATGAAAGAAGAGATGGATAGAAAAATGTTTATTAATTGTATTATTAAGTCAATTAATTAATAATTGTATAATAGTTAAAATTAGGTTAGGTGAGGGGGCTTTCTAGTGAAAACATTTAAAATTAACATAATTTCCTTTACAGCCCCGGATCCTTTGATTTATCAAAGTATATTGAGTCTGAATGTGATTTGTAACATGGCTACATTGATAACAGTAACGTTTTCGGTTATAGCCGTTATACGCAAATGTGAGTTTCGAATACTCTATTCTAATTTTTCTGAATGAGATTTCAGTCAAAAAGATGCGTGGTTGTCCGCACTCGAATTCCTCCCGAACTGGTTGTTTTAAAAAGGAAAAGCAACACTTTTTGCGCTTGACATTTTTCATGGTCGTAATTCATATGGGATCATGGATATCATCTACTATTATAATTAAGATTATAATGACAGTTACAGACGAACAAAATACTGTTAAATTACTTTGATACATGGTAGACAAACCCAGTATCTATGTATCACTAAACAATTTCATTTCTGCAGATAATCGTTGCTCTACCAAATTATTGTCAAATCTACTTTGTGTCATATTTCCGATCGCCCAGACTACGAAAAGCGTTTCAAGAACAATTACACTGGGTAACATGTGGACTGTTGTTTCCCAAAGTTTTTGAGAAACCTGAAAATCGAGTAATAAGAACAGCGAATTCAAAAAAATCATCAAGGATGCGCGGAAGCTGCCAAAGCGAGAAAGCTTTATCAAAATCTCCTGTAGAGCTCCAAACCGATATCTTCATTCTTTACTGGTTAATACTTTTTACTGTGATCATAGTTTTATTTGTACTTCAAGTTGATGAAATGTTATATTTTCACAGACTTTAGTTTTCTGATCTTTCGAGAATCGAACGAAAATATCTTAATTAAGTTATTTGTCGAGTCTTTTTGAAGCGAATATGCGTTGATTCGTCATGTAGAATGACAAAGTTCGAAGATTGAAGGTGTGGTAAAGGCACTCGTCAATTTGCTCTTACATGAAAATGAACATTTTTATAGTATTTTACTCCAATCGATGTTATGTTCTACTTCTTTTACATATTGTGAAAACGCAAGGAATTATTTTTCTTTGATATTTTTCAGATTTGGATTTTTAGGCCGTCTGCGATGATCCCATATGAATTACGACTATGAAAAATGTCAAGCGCAAAAAGTGTTGCTTTTCCTTTTTAAAACAACCAGTTCGGGAGGAATTCGAGTGCGGACAACCACGCATCTTTTTGACTGAAATCTCATTCAGAAAAATTAGAATAGAGTATTCGAAACTCACATTTGCGTATAACGGCTATAACCGAAAACGTTACTGTTATCAATGTAGCCATGTTACAAATCACATTCAGACTCAATATACTTTGATAAATCAAAGGATCCGGGGCTGTAAAGGAAATTATGTTAATTTTAAATGTTTTCACTAGAAAGCCCCCTCACCTAACACAAATATGCAATAGGGCGCAATTTCATCTGACAGTTTATACATGCTCAGAAGTGTGCAAAATATCGAGAAAATTATCGGAAAAATGAGCATGACTAGGATATAGCGAGACTTCTTCCAAAGCATATGTCTGAAATTAAAGCTATTGTCACCTTCAAAATCTGAGTGAGCTCACTTAAATGGTAGAATAACACTAAAACAAAAATCAAGTGCAATTGTAAAGTATAGTGAACACTGAAAAACAACGAAAAAAGTTGTATTGATAGCATTTTCGACGTGACATAGGTTTGAAATAAATAGGTTTATATTTTTGAAATCTCAATTTTCATTCCCATTTTCCGAAATTGTGCCATTTTTCACGTGATGGAAAATCGTACTTTTTTATGAAGAGTTTCCATAAAATTATAAAAGTTTTATTTTTTCGAATCTGATTTTTTCATTCGCATTTTCGAAAATTGACATTGACAACTTTTCCTTCTTTATCTCTGAAAGAAGTTACTGAACTTTTGATACTATGATAATAGTGAACATACATAATTTTGGCCGACGTGGGCAAAATTAATCCGCCTCCGGGATTTCGTTGCGCAATTTTTTTTCAAATCGAATAGAATTGAAGATTTTTTCTCAATTGTTTTTGTAGATATGTTTGTTTGATATTATGTTTGTTTGATATTTTTTGTCATCATCCATGAACATCAAAATTCTTGAAATCGAACAACCATAAATTCTTGACAATATGGATAGACACAAGTTTTTTGATATTCCGACGAATGCAATTGATCGAAAAAACAGCTTTCTTTTCTGAAAAAACGGTACACATTATTGAAATAGGTATTCAATAATTATGAAATAACCCACGTTATTTTTCACACGGTCTTCAATGTCTGTCACAAAATTGATATAGTTCAGACGTTCATACAAACAATCGATTCTTGAAATATTGTGTTTAGATTTGATTGAACAATTTTCCACTTACTGGTTGATGTACATATTACAGTAATTGTCACAACATTTTGTAGTTAGAACTCTATCCAGCTTCATGTATGATCCAGGAACCGCTATTTTCTTGAAGTTCTCATCTTCGAATAATAATTTTGACGATAAATCCTGGAAAAATACACTGTTTTGTGTGAAGGAGCAGCTACACTAACCTTTAGTTCAATTTCGATCCCGTTCGAAGAAGAGTTTCTCGAAGTGAAACTGAATCCATCGACCATTGTTTGTGTCCTGAAATTTCGCAAAAATTATGCGATTTTTCAAAAATTTTGCTTTTTTCTGAGAAATTATCGATTTTTGGTCATTTAAAATTCAAATTTTGAGGGGTTTTCTGCTGATATATCTTGCAATTCACTCTTTCATCGTTTTCCGAAAGTATTAGAGACTTCATGTCATCAT
>LR549894.1:0-77381 GCA_900536415.3 Caenorhabditis sp. 38 MB-2015
AAGTCGAAGAAGAGGGATCGTGAAAATGGATCGTCGTCCTCATCCTCGTCTTCACACAAGTCGCCGTCGAAACCACATAAGTCGAAGTCATCAAAAGACTCCGACAAGCCAAGCTCCTCGAGAGCTAACCCTTATTAAATTTATATATTGTATCCCCAATTTCTTACCGTCCTTACCCCACTTACTTTAAGCCCATTTCTACTCGGTACTTGTTCCTCTCGATCTCCTCTTAATCATATCCAAGCTTTCTGTAAAGCATTTGTTTTATCTTTGTCCCCCATTTTAGAATCTCATAATGTCACAAACTGGTTTTAATAAATCTAAGAAATGAAAACTGTTTTATTTTTTTCAAAATATCAAAAACACTTTTTATGATAGTTAATATGAATGTCTCGCAATATGCGTGTAAAATTGAGACAACAAAGTGTCGAACGGAATGTAGTTGCTGCACATTGAACTCATTTTGCTTAAAAGCACAGCATATGGTATTATGAGCTTTGAGTAGACCAGCTCCTTATTTTACGAATCGACTGAACTTCAGATATTTAAATATCTCACAGCGGCATCTTATTTCGTCAAAAATTTCTCTGCCAGTCAATATTTGACCTGAAGGGAAAGGAATCTCATGTGAAACTCATTTTTGGTAGGAAATAAAAGCTACAATTATGTTCGCAAGACACTGAAACCCTTTTCTGACCTCACACAAATATTCAATTCTTGATTTTTCTGAGTCATGAGAAACCAGAACTTCTTTTACCAATGAAGTTTGAAATAAAATCTAGAGTGGTCATTAATTTTATTAATATACTCCCAAATGTCACATCCTTAACCGCCAATAAAAATTTATCACAGGCTTTTCCAGAATGAGGTTACATACACTTGAATTTCTACCAAGGTTTTTCAACAAAAAAAAACGTCCCGACTCCTGCACTTTTTATTTGTTGTGAAATTTCCACGATTAAACTGACAAATCCGAAAAATCGGAGAAATTGAAAAAGAGTGACAAACAAGAGAAGACTGACAAATCGGAGAAGTCGAAGAAGAGGGATTGTGAAAATGGATCGTCGTCCTCATCCTCGTCTTCACACAAGTCGCCGTCGAAACCAGATAAGTCAAGGTCATCAAAAGACAAGCCAACTTCTTATAAACCTTATTAGAATTTTATTTATTTTTATTTTACTTTTTTCACCTCTTTAATTTTCCCCCCTGGTACCGGTATTCCCTTTGATCTCCCCATATCTTTTTATAATGGGCATTTTTTCACCCTTTTATTTACACACATGTTTTAATTAATAAAAACAATGATAACAAAATTGTTTTATTTTTTCAAAATAGTTACATTTTATATGATGATCAATGTGAATGTCTCGGAATTTGCGAGTAAAATTGAGGAAAGAAGTTGTCGAATGGAATTTTTCGATGTGGTGACATATCGCGACGGGTCCGCTTGTGTTGAACATCTGCAAAATTATTCGTGGTGAATAGAATAAAAAACGCTGCAACAAAACCAACTCTCTGGGAGCATTCCAATTTCAAGACATCGTTTCATTCGGCAACTTCGACATATTTTTCGATACCCGGTTCCGTCTCGACTTGCATTCTGGCAACGTTGATTGCGTTTGCAAACATAACGTTTATCATCACTAATTGTTCGACGGAAGAAAGCAGCACACGCTGCGCAGGTTCTCGCGCCAAAATGAAGACCATTGGCATGAGTAGAGAGACATACCTAAAAAGTATTTGACTAAATACGAACTGTTCGAAATGTTCATGTATTGATTCAGACTTTCAAAAAGGGTTTTGACAAATCTGGAATTAGTTTGCATGATGAAGTTGTAGCCTACGTTTGTGGAGTTTCTAATCTTATATTTTGTGCGGACATGGTTTTATTTGGAGAAGGAACAAAATAAAAGCCATAACAAAGCTGCTGACCCCACGTTTGTGGTTATGAGAGTTTTCCATGTTGTTGTCAACATTTGGTTCTCAAAAAATGTAGACTAGCTTTTTATTAGGGTATACGATCTAAAATTCAGACAACATCTGTGAAGTTTGTAAATAAAGTTGACAACATTAAAGATGTTGTCTGTTATGGGAAGGTGGTGATATCTAATTCTACAAATGATGATGGTAAGTTGTTACTCGTAGTTATAGCCAAGAACATTGACTATACGGATGACAATTGAATCTACGTTTATTGAAATCTTGAATAAACGGTTTATAAAAACATGAGTCTGCGAGGCTTCACTGGAGTTTATCCATACGGTCTTGTCGCACTACCGTAAAGCGATTTTTCATTCTCGTTTTCTCTTTATCTAAATGAGGCATGAGCAGTGTCAATTATCAGAATCAATTTCTCTTATTATTCGCATATATTAAATTTGCCACAATAAGCCGATTATAAAATAATTGTGAACGGAAGAAAATCTTGTGACTTTTACGAAAACAAGGTAATTGTCTGATACTTTTCAACGTCATACCTGACAATCGTGCAACGGACTATAGTCTTTTTTGATAAGCATAGGATGCACTTGACGTGAGAAATCAGGAGTCGAATCCATTAATGGCATATTTATTTCTTGTTTCAAAAACCCTGTGGCTGTCATATCAATAGGCATTGTTGGATGATAAAAAGGGGAATTTAAAAATAATTCATCTCTCGTTCTTGATCCAACTTTTTCATGGTTTAATTTTTGTGCCATTTTATCAACATCCTCCAAGAAATGTGGTGGTTTGGTAATATCAAACCCATTAAGATTCTCTTCGGATTTCTCAAGATTGAACTCTACTGACAAAACTGGAGGTTTATCAGATGTATGAGGCGACGACATTGGCACACGTTGGATAACTGTAGATTGGTTCGCAAGAAGTGGCGGTGGTGGAATATCAACCACAGGATTGGTTGCACCAAGATTGAAAGTGTGAGTTAGAGGATGTGTTGGAAATGGACCGCCGATAGAACATGCACCAAGAAGACCAGCGCGGGAGAATTCATTCATACGGTAGTCGAATTCAGGAAATTGTAGACCTGCAATGAATTTATTGTGAAAGTGTAAGAGAAAACAGTGACTAGACTGGACTCCTGTTACTTTCTGGATTTTTCGGCGTTCGTCATATAACATAGAAAAACGCTTTCTCAAGTTATTTTTAATATAAATAGTATGTTTTGTTCCTCACCAAATCTTGGCAGAAATGCTGGCATCATTGGTGGAGGATTAGCTCTGACAGAGTTCATATCGAGTTCGAACTGATTTGGTGGAGCTTGTTGTGGTGGTTGTGGTTGTTGTAATGGTTGTTGTTGTCTTTGACCATCATAAGGAACAAAGGGTGGCAATGCTGGCCAATTATTTGTTCCCATTTTATCATTCATAATTCGTTGACTTTCTGTAAAAGTACATTTTTTCCCATAATTTTGTATACTCGACTTGCAATCATGAACAGATATGTAGTTTTCCACGATTATGTATTTCAATACAAACATATATATTTTTGTCAAGTTAAAATGTATTGTTTGAGATACTACAAGAAATTGGAAAAATATAAATTGAAGAAAGCCCAAAAAAATTCTCAGATATAGAAAAAGGTAAGGATAAGTTCATGATTTTTTGCAGCGGTGCTATGGGAAACAGTGGGAAAATTTGTAGTCATTTACACTTTTTATTTCAATGAATATGTTTTTTCGTTGAATAAAAGCTAAATACTAAAAAATTGAGAAAAAAAATGAAAGAGTGACTACAGTAGTCTTATTTTCGAGATTTTGAGATGTACGAATTTTTTGTAGTGATGAATACAATTTTCAGACGTTCGAGATACTGTAGAAGTAGGATGACGGAAATGATATTTTTGTGGATTGCTCAGAAAAATATCAATGAGACTCACTTGTAAAATGAAGCCATATTTTTGGGAATCAGATTTTCGGAACTCAGTTTAGAGAAATATATTAATTTCGTGGGATCAAAATAACGTTTTGGAGATTTGAGATGTTCGGTCCCTTGGTTGGATAAGGAGAAAGAAAATAAATGTCGCTAGCACCATTACAAAAGTGAAGCATTTTCGAATGTTGTTTCCTCATCAAGTTTTAGAACTCATACTTTTTGTTCAAATCACAATATTGAGACTCTGATTTCCACAATGTGGCTAGTTTTCCACTAGATGTGGTGAATCATTTCATAATATGAATTACAACATTCAAAAAAATCTTCAGTTCTATTCAAAACTAGACGGTTGTATGTGGACGTCCGGACACAATTTCACTGAACAACTTATAAACAGTTTTTGCGCTTTCTTTCAACTTCATACTCAACCTAAAAAAGTTTTTTTTATTTCTGAAAATTTTGTTTTTCGATATGCGATCTCCAAAAGTCGTTAATCGTGTTCTAACATTTGTCTGCTGTCACTTGAAAAAGTCAAGCGGAAACATTTTTTCCAATGTCTAATAATTTGAAAATATAACTTTGTTAAACTTTTAGGTTAAATTCAAAAAAAAAACCTGAACCGTCCTAATACGTTTTGAGTGAGGCTTAGACAACAAAATTATTATTTTTTGACTTTAACAACTAATCATGGAACAGAAAACTGTGTGGAAACTTTTATTTTGATATCATTATTTTTGATCACAATTGTATTTAATTTAATTTTTCCCATGGAACTTATCACTTTCCTCCATTAATGTTGTACTGCGCCGGATTTTGTGCATTCACTTCTGTCCTCATATCTTCTTCTTTTATATCTCCAACATCGTACCCACATTCTTTCATAACACTCATCACAAATTCATCCATCTAAAAGTATAAATTTATTATAGTTTATACTCAAAACACAACCTCACCTTCAAATTTTATGTACAAATAAATTAATGAGAAAAAGGTGTGTGTGGAAATTACAATGGATTAGTATGAATATTTGAGTAGACGCTTTTTTGTACCTCGTTTATGTGGGTACAAATTTTATGCACTAATTTTCGTATATGTACATATTGACAAGATAAAAATAGTACAGGAATACGGAGAACATCTGATTGTCTTCAACACAGAAATGGTTAAAATTCACAATTGTAGTTTTTTTTTTAATTATTTTAAATACTAATTTTTTTGATACAAAAAGTTGAATTAATTTTATGATGAATATATTGACAAAGTGAGCTCAATATTATGAACCAGTATTCAAGAATATCATATTTTGTACTAGTTTGAGATATCAAATTATGCAGAAAACTTTATTTGTTATTTTCTCGTCTATCTTCAAATTGAACTATTTCTTTGGGTTGATGTATTTTATCAGTTTCTATTTGTCCACGTTATTTACAAATCTGTCAAAAATGAACTTTCTTTCTATTTTATTTCAATTTCTCAGTGTATAATGTTTTTACTTTTATCTTTAGTGAATGTTGTGAATGCTTTAAGGTAGTTTTGTTAGAAAAAAATGAGAGTAATTTTACTTCTAAAGATCGAATGAAGCGTCGCGGGATAATTCAGATGTTTGGCTCGTTGTATTCATGTGTTTGCTGTTTTGCTTTGCACTTCGACATATGAATGATTTCTATGTTGGCGAATCGGTGAGTAATTCACTGTTTTGTAGGTTGAAATTCAATCTCAATTTCAGGTGACTTTGGTGACCGAAGGTGAATATGCTCATCGGTTCAGTCGTCGTCAAAGCAATAAACAGCTGAAGAAAATCGAGAAAGATTTCAATGATATGTTCCAAAAATTATGCGAAAAATACGAAAAAGATCTCGATTCGGATGGTTGTTGTGGTTACTATGAGGAAAATAAAGGTCTAATCGCATAATCAGAAAAATAATTACTTTATTCATAATAAATCTACTTATTCGGAATTTCGCATTTATCACAATCTTCACTATTCTCTCGGAATTCTTCGATTTGAATTGTGATTTCGTGTACATTGTAGGTTTGTTTCAACATATGCCGAGTTTCGCGAAGAACAGATTGTGATTGTGAACCGGCGTCGATCTCCAAATGAACACTCAGAGCAATTTTTTCCATTGTTAAACACCAAATTCGGAGGTCGTGTACTTTTCGGACGCCTTCGATGTCTTCGAGAGAGGCGAACACTTTAGCAAAATCGATGTTACTTGGACGGCCTAAATTTAGAAATATCGTCATTTTTGAATGTTGCAAGCTATTGACGTCAGCATTCTAGCTGCGCTGCACATACATTCTTCGAAAAAAGTTTATGCTTTGATATCCAGGGACATTGATGTTATGAATGATTTATAAGAACTTTTTTTAGGACGCCCTAAGTAGAGCGCATCATGGCAAACTTGAACAAGTCATGAAAAGGAAGCTTTATTATTTATAGCTCAGAAAAACGAGTTCTTCGAAAATATTGACATCACACACGTTTTTTTTGTTCATTCTACAATATGTATTTTTGTTCATTTTACAAATTTTTTTGTTCATTCTACAATAAAACATATTTGAATAGTATGTGAATGTCCGAATAAACTATTCAAATTTTCAGAACAATAATAATGTTATCATAAGAAATGAACTATTTTTCCGTATCAATGAATCACATGCTCCTAATCTGTTTCTTGTCAAAAAAGGAATGATATGAGTCAGCTCACCTTCTAATAGTACAATCAAGGCGTCTCGCATGATATAAATTGTAGTACAGAGAACGATGACGGAGAAGAGCAATGTGCATATTGGATCGATGATAACCCAACTCGGCTGGAAACATGCACTTTTATACAAAAAACTGTTGATGTTAAGACGTTACTATAATATGAAGCACGCTTCCTTTTTGAACAGGGACTCTCAAATCATATGAAAGTTTCGATATGTATCAACTGCATAAGATTTTTTGTCCTCCAATAGCAAGACAATCAAAGTAATCTTCGTGTGATTTGTTCAGCAGAAAATGTAAATTACACGATTCTTTTTGTGAATCTATGTTTTTATATTTTAAAAAAATGTTTTTTTTATTTCACCGAAATCTTCATGACAACTTCAGGTTTTAAAAATTAATATATTTCACTTGTTTTTCTTTTTTTTAATTTTAATTTCTGCATATAATGCCAAATCTGACAGCTAGCTCTTGTTTGAAAAAAAAGCGTTGAAATTTTTTGGATAAACCTGATTTCCGTATACCCTCAACTATAACTCTACTGAAAAAAGGGTTAAAATCCTTGCCTGGAAGTAGATAAAGAGAGCTGCGATAAGAACTCCAATACTCTGCAACAAATCACCGAGCACATGAATGAAAGCGGCACGAACATTGATATTCTTATCTGAAGGTAATAAAATTGTTGCGTTCTTCATTTTGAAAAAAAAAACTATAGCTAGGTATTGATTTTGAAAAAAACTGATGACTTGACAAAGTTTGACTGTTAATAGTTTTTTTTTCTGAAAAATCGTTGCTTACCATCACCATGTGAATGTCCGTGAGAATGAGAACTGCCACCACCATGAGAATGTGAATGTCCTCCAAAATACAAAAGAGCTAACATGACCAAATTGACAATTACACCAAGACCAGCGGTTAATGCCATGATACCACCTTCCACTTCATAATCACCATTGATAATTCGCATAATTGCCAAAACTACTAACACTCCGGTAACTATCCAAATCAAAAACACTGAGAAAAATGCGCCAAGCACTTCTGAAATAATTTTTCAAAATAGATTTTTTTGGTGAAACAAAAAAACAACCAGCTCTATGAAACCCGAAACTCATAGTTTGTGAAGGTTTGCGTCTTGCAATGTACAATGAAAACAATGAGATCAAAACCGATGCAAAATCAGTGAGCTAAAAAAAATGAAGGTCTAAGAAGAATGATATGATAACTCACCAAATGCGCAGCATCAGTGACAATGGCTAATGAACCAGCTAGATATCCACCAATCACTTCGCAAATCATGAAAAATAAACATAACGCCACAGTGAGCCATAACACCCGCGTTGCTGAAAAAAATGAATTGGTTCGAGCAACATCTTCTTTTCAGTTTTTACCTCGTTTGTTGGATTCATTAGATTCGATAGACTCTTCGTCATGGCAGTGAAAATTGTCATAGGTAACTGTTGTTTTTCGACCATCATATGTTTTGAGACTGAAAAAATTGAAATCAGGAAGCTTTTTTGTTTTTTTTTATGTAAGAGAATATCTGCTAAACTAGTGGTTTTTTGAAAATTACAATAAAGAACACTAGTTTAATTTCAAAAATCTCTTCATTCTATTAGCTTTCTGGATATCCGAGTTACTCTATTTAACAAAAAATCCAAAATAAGTTAATTTTTTCCGGAATCACGGCAACATTAAAAAAAAGAAGAAAAACCAGGGATTCTTCTATTATTTTTTGAAAGGTTCTTTTTGAACGTAATATTCTCACATTTCCTATAGTTGATAAGTTAATCCAACGAGTTGACCATATTATTATTATTATTATTGTCACTGTCAACCTTAAATTTTCGTTTTAAGTTCAAACTTCAAACGAATCAATGACCAAGAAAGATCATTTTTATTAATTCAAATCATATATTATTGTATTTGCCAATATCCTTTAGAATATATCTAAGAAAAAGTAATCATTCGACCTCCTCATTTCCGCGAATCATCAAAACTCATCGAAAAAATCATCTCTTGACATAATAGTAAAATGTTATCTGCCCTCAAACTATGGGTGAGATATTTTGTGAGTCGGCGCCGAAAACTTCTTCGCTCCACATCCCAAAGTAAACATACGCGCAAGAAAAGAACAAAAAAAGAGGCGAGATTTAGAAAAGAAAAAGTCTCAATTTTTTTTTGCTATTCTCAAGATAAACTCACCCATTTTCAAGTAGTGGTGATCGCTCGGAAATCATTAGAAAAGAAGAAGAAGATGGATAGAGAAGAACGAAAAAATGTGCGATCTAAAATGTTTTATCGTTGTTATTCAATAATAAATAAAACAAAAAAATAAATGTTTATTAGTGCTATCATTGGCAAAGGAAAATATTACTTGAATAATTGATAAAAGGAATGGGAGGGTCCAACAATACATTGTGACATAATCAATGTTATTTTCTGTTCTTATCGTGTTTATGTGAGAAAATATCACAAACTCGAATGTACAAAGTTCTAAATCGAACATATCCTGATCAAAATATAGTTGTTATGGGTAACTGGATAAATCTCGAAACTATGAAAGTGACTTGTCATTTCTGCTGAACTTTCCAAAGTGGATATCAGTGTTGAAAAGTTACGAGAAAAACTCTTTATATGCAAAAAACAGGTAAAATTGATTATTTTTATTGACCCAAAAGTTTTGGGGTTTTCTGTGATAAGATGTTTTCATAGTCATTGAGAATAGGAGTCACATAATTAGACTAATACATTTTTCTCAATGTGAACTAAATCAAATCAAGATAAATTTTCAGATTATCATGATTTATCACTAGAAAACAGTATGTAAGGTATACTTTTCAAATTTCGAAAACGCTGAGAAATCAAATTTGAGTTTTTGTGAAAGCTGTGGTAAGAAATATAAAAAAAGTACAATTTGTAACTTTTCTATCGGCAGAAACAGTGGTATTGGTTTTTCAAAGTCAGAATCGACCTTTACTAAATTGTGTACCTTTCAGAAACCATTTCTGATAGGTTTCAGATGTCATTTTCAAAGATCAGCGAAAAAAACTGAAAAAGTTTACACCGAGTGACCAATGTGATGTCATGATTCTTAAAAATGCTTAAAACTATAGTTATCTTTCTAAACATTTAAAAGTTCAAAACAGGCACAATTTCCATGATTGATAACTAATTTTTAGAATTTGCTCGTTGATAGTGTTCATGTCTGGTGAATTATGTGACTTATACATTGTATATTGTGACTGAATAAATGGATAACACATTCTTAGTTATTACAGTACTCTTTCCAATAATATCCATTGTTTCTAGGAACACTTCTGTCTCATAGATCAAAAACTATCAAAACGTGTTGTGTGGTCTTCATAATCTGCAGCTTCCCCATACACTTTTTCCTCTTTGTAGCGTCGGCGAAAGATAATCATAGTTCTATCTCAATATTGGTAAGATAGTTAAAGTGGTTGTGCATGTGTGTGTGTGTGTATGGCAGAAGCACTTGGCCTAAGGCACCCCCGCGCATAAGATCGCTGCTCATTGTTCTGGATATCTCTCTTTTCTTCTTTCTCTCCCTGTCGCTCCCTTTCTGTTTGTCCCCGATATTTGCACTTCCTCGAATTGGGAGGCCCCGCCCACACCCATTCCCACCCACTTTAACGCTTCGACAAAAATCACACAGTTATCTCCAGGCTCGCGCATCCCCACCGAGCGGTTGTGTGTTTCTAGCTCGATTTTTACAAACTCACACAACTTTTAGATTATCACAATGGATCACGAAAACGACCCAGGATGGAAATACCTTCGCCGCACTCGCGAGCAAATGCTTGAGGTTTGTATATTTCTATTTTCCATTTATACATATTTTTTTAAATATTTCTTTCTGTGACTTGAAACTTAGTTATTTTCTTTAGGATCAATCGCGTCCTTATGATTCAAAGAAGAACGTTTGGATCCCAGACGCTGAGGAAGGATACCTCGAGGCAGTCATCACCAAAACTGCTGGAGACAATGTCACCGTTTCACTTGGACAAGGAAACGAGAAGACAATCAAGAAGGATTTGGTTCAAGAAATGAATCCACCAAAGTTCGAGAAAACCGAAGACATGTCCAATTTGACTTTCTTGAATGACGCCTCCGTTTTGTACAATTTGAGAGCTCGTTATGCTGCTATGCTTATCTATGTGAGTGAAGGGTTTCCTGTTTTCTATGAGAATTTTTATAACTTTGCATGGCTCCTGGGGACCTTCGAATAGACAAATCAAAATTGTGACTATATTCTAGACCTACTCCGGACTTTTCTGTGTTGTAATCAACCCATACAAACGTCTCCCAATTTATACCGACTCTGTCGCTCGCATGTTCATGGGCAAGCGTCGTACCGAAATGCCACCTCATTTGTTCGCCGTCTCTGACGAAGCCTACAGAAACATGCTCCAAAACCACGAAAATCAATCCATGTTGATTACCGGAGAATCCGGAGCCGGAAAAACCGAAAACACCAAAAAAGTTATCTCCTACTTCGCCGCTGTCGGTGCCGCCCAACAAGAAACATTCGGTGGAAAGAAGGCTGAAGTTGATCCAAATGCCAAGAAAGTCACCTTGGAAGATCAAATCGTTCAAACCAACCCAGTTTTGGAGGCTTTCGGTAACGCCAAGACTGTCCGTAACAACAACTCGTCACGTTTCGGAAAATTCATCCGTATTCACTTCTCGAAACAAGGACGTGTCGCCTCTTGCGATATTGAACATTACCTTTTGGAAAAATCTCGTGTCATCCGTCAAGCTCCAGGAGAGCGTTGTTACCACATCTTCTACCAAATCTTCTCTGACTTCCAACCAACATTGAAGAAGGATCTTCTCCTCGACAAACCAGTCAAGGACTACTGGTTCATTGCTCAAGCTGAGTTGATCATCGACGGAATCAACGATACTGTAAGTTATCCTTCTCAAATACTCATCAACTAAATTCATCTAATTTCAGGAAGAACATCAATTGACCGATGAAGCTTTCGATATCCTCAAGTTCTCACCAAGAGAAAAGAAGGAGTGTTACCAATTGGTCGCTGCTATGATGCACATGGGTAACATGAAATTCAAGCAACGTCCACGTGAAGAACAAGCCGAACCAGATGGTACCGATGGTAAGTTCAACACATTTCCTTTCCATCTTTTTTTTTGACAAAATCCACAAGTGGCCTAATGTTGACATAGTGCGTGGGGGCAGATCTTTTCTCAGAAAACGGAATCTCAAAGAAGAAACTTTTATCTTCTTAAGTAAATACCACTATATCAACAAAATTTGTGATTTTTAAGATGCTGATAGAGCCGCCAAGAATTATGGAATTGATACCGAAGAATTCTTGAAGGCTTTGACTCGCCCAAGAGTAAAGGTCGGAGCCGAATGGGTCAACAAGGGACAAAACTTGGAACAAGTCAACTGGGCTATTGGAGCCATGGCCAAAGGTCTCTATTCCCGTATTTTCAACTGGTTGGTCAAGAAATGTAACCAAACTCTTGATCAGAAAGGAATCTCCCGTGATCACTTCATTGGTGTCCTCGATATCGCCGGTTTCGAAATCTTCGACGTATGTTTAGAAATTAACGCTATTTTTCCTAATCATGAAATTTCTAGTTCAACTCATTCGAACAATTGTGGATCAACTTCGTCAATGAGAAACTCCAACAATTCTTCAACCATCACATGTTCGTTTTGGAACAAGAAGAATACGCTCGTGAAGGAATTCAATGGACTTTCATTGATTTCGGTCTTGATTTGGCTGCTTGTATTGAACTCATTGAGAAGGTAATTTCTGATAAAATTGAAGATCAAAACAATGAAATAACATATTCTAGCCACTCGGTATCATCGCCATGCTCGATGAAGAATGTATCGTTCCAAAAGCCAGTGACCTTACATTGGCCCAAAAACTCATCGATCAACATCTTGGCAAACATCCAAACTTCGAGAAGCCAAAACCACCAAAGGGAAAACAAGCCGAAGCTCACTTCGCTATGCGCCATTATGCTGGAACTGTCCGCTACAATGTTCAAAACTGGCTTGAGAAGAACAAGGATCCTCTCAATGACACTGTTGTCACCGTCATGAAAGCCTCCAAGCAAAACGCTCTTCTCAACGAAGTCTGGCAAGATTACACCACTCAAGAAGAGGCCGCTGTCGCCCAAAAGGGTGCTGGTGGTGGTGGAAAGAAGAAGGGAAAATCTGGATCTTTCATGACTGTTTCTATGCTCTACAGAGAATCGTTGAACAAATTGATGACCATGTTGAACTCAACTCACCCACATTTCATCCGTTGTATCATTCCTAACGAGAAGAAGGCTTCTGGAGTCATCGACGCTGCTTTGGTTCTTAACCAATTGACATGTAATGGTGTCTTGGAAGGAATTCGTATCTGTAGAAAGGGATTCCCTAACAGAACCCTTCACCCAGACTTCGTCCAACGTTACGCTATCTTGGCCGCTGATGAATCACTCATTGGAAAGACTGATGCTAAGAAGGGATCCGCTGACATGTTGGCTCGTTTGGTGAAAGAGAAGAAATTGGATGAAGACAACTTCAGAGTTGGTCTGACCAAGGTCTTCTTCAAGGCCGGTATTGTTGCCCATTTGGAAGACTTGCGTGATACCACTCTTGCTCGTCTTATCACTGGTCTTCAAGCTCAATGCAGATGGTACTTCCAAATCGTAAGTTTTCAAAAATCCATTTCTTATCCTCAACTTTTTTTTTGTAGATCGAGAAGAAACGTCTCGCCGAAAAGGTCGAAGCCGTCAAAGTCGTCCAAAGAAACATTCGCAGCTGGGGAGCATTGCGCACCTGGTCGTGGTTCAAACTTTACGGAAAAGTCAAGCCACTCGTCAACTCTGGAAAAATCGAGGCTCAATATGAGAAGCTACAAGAGACTGTTGCCACACTCAAGGATACCTTGGTGCAAGAAGAGGAAAAGAAACGTCAACTCCAAGAGGGAGCTGAACGTCTCACAAAGGAGACCGCCGAACTCTTGGCTCAATTGGAGGCTAGCAAGGGAAGCACCCGTGAAGTTGAGGAGCGTATGACGGCTATGAATGAGCAAAAGACTGCTCTTGAAACCAAATTGGCTGATGCTAACAAGAAATTGGAAGTTGAAGAAGCTCGTGCTCTTGAAATCAACAAGCAAAAGAAGCAAGTTGAAGCCGAATGTGCTGAATTGAAGAAGAGCTGTCAAGATGTTGATCTTTCTTTGAGAAAGGTTGAAGCTGAGAAGAATGCTAAGGAACATCAAATCCGTGCTCTTCAAGATGAAATGCGTCAAGCTGATGAGAACATCTCAAAATTGAACAAGGAGAGAAAGAATCAAGAAGAAACCAACAAGAAATTGACGGAAGACTTGCAAGCTGCTGAAGAGCAAAACTTGGCTGCCAACAAACTCAAGGCCAAGCTCATGCAATCGCTTGAAGACTCTGAACAATCCATGGAGCGCGAAAAGAGAAACCGTGCTGATATGGACAAGGCCAAGAGAAAGGCTGAGGGAGAGCTCAAGATTGCTCAAGAGACATTGGAAGAGTTGAACAAATCCAAGAGCGATGCTGAAAATGCTTTGAGACGCAAGGAGACTGAATTGCACAACTTGGGAATGAAATTGGAGGATGAACAAGCCGCCGTTTCAAAACTCCAAAAGGGAATTCAACAAGATGAAGCCCGTATGAAGGATCTCCAAGATCAATTGGCTGATGAGAAGGATGCTCGTCAACGTGCTGATAGATCGAGAGCTGAACAACAAGCTGAATTCGATGAGCTCAATGAGCAACTCGAAGATCAAATCCGTGCCACAGCTGCCCAAGTTGAACTCGGAAAGAAGAAGGATGCTGAACTCGCCAAACTCCGCCGTGATTTGGAAGAGGCTGGACTCAAATTCGGAGAGCAACTCAATGTTCTCAAGAAGAAGGGATCTGATGCCATCCAAGAATTGGGAGATCAAGTTGAACAATTGCAAAAGCAAAAGAACCGCATCGAAAAGGAGAAGGCTCATATGCAACGCGAATTCGATGAATCATCAGCTGCTCTTGATCAAGAAGCCAAGGCTCGCGCTGATCAAGAACGTGTTGCTAAGGGACATGAAGTTAGACTTCTCGAACTCCGTCTCAAGGCCGATGAACAATCCCGCCAATTGCAAGACTTTGTCTCATCCAAGGGACGTTTGAACTCTGACAACTCGGATCTTGCTCGTCAAGTTGAAGAATTGGAGGCCAAGATTCAAGCCGCCAACCGTCTCAAGCTCCAATTCTCCAACGAATTGGATCATGCTAAGAGACAAGCTGAGGAAGAAAGCCGTGAACGTCAAAACCTTTCCAACTTGTCCAAGAACTTGGCTCGTGAACTTGAGCAACTCAAGGAATCGATCGAAGACGAGGTTGCTGGAAAGAATGAGGCCACTCGTCAACTCCAAAAGGCTACCGTCGAGCTTGAACAATGGAGAACCAAGTTCGAAACTGAGGGACTTATCGGAGCTGATGAATTCGATGAGGTCAAGAAACGTCAAAACCAAAAGACTTCCGAAATTCAAGATGCTTTGGATGCCTGCAACGCCAAGATTGTTGCTTTGGAGAACGCCCGCAGCCGCTTGACCACCGAAGCTGATGCCAACAGACTCGAAGCCGAACATCACGCTCAAGCTGTCTCATCTTTGGAGAAGAAGCAAAAGGCATTCGACAAGGTTATCGATGACTGGAAGAAGAAGGTTGATGACCTCTACCTTGAATTGGATGGATCCCAACGTGATGCTCGTCAACTCTCTGGAGAAGCTCACAAATTGCGCGGTCAACACGACACTTTGGCTGATCAAGTCGAAGGACTTCGCCGTGAAAACAAATCGTTGAGCGACGAAGTTCGTGACCTTGGAGAGCAACTCTCTGAAGGTGGACGTGCCACTCACGCTTTGTCGAAGAACCTCAGACGTTTAGAGATGGAGAAGGAAGAACTTCAACGTGGACTCGATGAAGCCGAAGCTGCCCTTGAATCCGAGGAAAGCAAGGCTCTTCGTTGTCAAATCGAAGTCTCCCAAATCCGCGCTGAAATCGAAAAGAGAATCGCTGAGAAGGAAGAAGAATTCGAGAACCACCGCAAGGTTCATCAACAAACCATCGACAGCATCCAAGCCACTTTGGACTCCGAGACCAAGGCCAAATCCGAACTTTTCCGTGTCAAAAAGAAGTTGGAGACCGACATCAACGAGCTGGAGATTGCCCTCGATCATGCGAACAAAGCGAACGAAGACGCCCAAAAGAATATCAGGTATATAATTCAGTTTTTATTCAGTTTTTTATTGAATGAGTTACAGACGTTATTTGGACCAAATCCGCGAGTTGCAACAAACCGTTGACGAGGAACAAAAACGTCGCGAAGAATTCCGTGAGCACTTGTTGGCTGCTGAGAGAAAACTCGCTGTCGCCAAACAAGAGCAAGAAGAACTCATTGTCAAACTTGAAGCTGTGAGTTTATCTAAAAAATGTATTCTTACAAACATTCCTTTTTCAGATTGAGAGAGCTCGCCGTGTTGTTGAAGCTTCCGTCAAGGAACATCAAGAACAAAACAACGAGCTCAACGCTCAAAACGTCGCCTACGCCGCAGCCAAGAGTCAACTCGACAACGAAATCGCCCTTCTCAAGAGCGATATCGCTGAGGCTCACACCGAATTGTCCGCGTCGGAAGACCGTGGACGTCGCGCTGCTGCCGATGCTGCCAAGTGAGTTTACTTGCGACAAAGTACACACAAACTCAACGAGTGGTTTTTTTCTAGGCTCGCCGAAGACCTCCGCCACGAGCAAGAGCAATCTCAACAACTCGAAAGATTCAAGAAGCAACTCGAGAGCTCCGTCAAGGTTAGTTGTTGCGCAATGTAAACAGAGTTTTTTATGATAACTTATATCTCTTATAGGATCTTCAAGAGCGTGCTGACGCTGCCGAAGCTGCGGTAATGAAGGGAGGAGCCAAGGCTGTCCAAAAGGCCGAACAACGCCTCAAATCTCTTCAAACCGATTTGGAAACCGAGACCAGACGTGCTGGTGAAGCCACCAAGACTTTGGCTCGCGCTGACCGTAAGGTCCGTGAATTGGACTTCCAAGTTGCTGAAGACAAGAAGAACTACGATAAATTGCAAGAATTAGTCGAAAAACTCACCGCTAAACTCAAACTCCAAAAGAAACAACTCGATGAAGCCGTAAGTTTGAAAACGTGCTCTAAATTAAGACTTTAAAACGTATGATGTTTAGGAAGAACAAGCTAACAACCATTTGAGCAAGTACCGAACTGTCCAATTGTCTTTGGAAACCGCTGAAGAGAGAGCCGATTCCGCTGAGCAATGCCTCGTCCGAATCCGAAGTCGAACGCGCGCCAACAACGAGCAAAAGTAGATATAACCCTTCCCCCAAAAATTAATTTTCTTAATCCCCCACCATAAACGTGTCGGTTGAATAAGTCATCTTCTCTGATTTCAAAAAAATTACTAAAAAATTCAAAACCATCACAAAAATTTCGTATTTAGGTTAATGTAGTATGTTGGTTGTTGTTGGACTGCTCCGGCAAGACTCTCTCTCTCTCTCTTTCTGATATTGATTGATACTAATAAAAACATCTGTTTGTGACTCAAATGCATTTTGTAAATAAAATCATAAGACATTTGACATTTTCGTTCCAACATACATACAAGTTTTTCACCTGCTGAACGGACGCTAGAACTTTTATTTTTGTACTTATGCTAGTTTCTGCTAGTCAAAACCAACAGGAAAAAGTCTAAAAACGTTTCATGAGATTTATTTTTAGTTATCCTTTTTGAGTTAAATCATGCGTAGCATTATATACTTGTAAAGTGGAGTGCATGAGCAATACATTCAACTTTTTCACAAATAAGTATAAAAATAGAACAAAAAACCTAAATTTTATTCAAAATCTGCTTACAACAGATGGCGCCAAGCTGACAACATTCGATATGTCAACTGGTGACAGATTGGCTGTATAACATTCTCCTCGTCCATGTTGCTCTTGCCATTTACACGTTAGAACCAAACATGCAATTCGTCTTTTCGATGAGTTGAACAAAATAAAACAGACTGGCGTTGCTATCGACATCACAAACGAACCGATAAACCGAATGGTTCCAACATCAAGAGTTCCCAAATTAGCTGATTTCTCAGCAATCTCCCAGAACATGAAAAGAGATTGAATAAAAACAAGAGGAATTGTTTGCGCTAAAACTGTAATGTGCGCAGCTGAAATCAACATTCGCTCAATATGTCCCACCAAAAAGCACGAGACCAATAGAAGAGTGAAAGTTACCGCAAGAACAATAAACTCCAACTGTAAATCATAGATTTTTGTTGAATTTTGAAAAAACCAACTCACGATTCGCAATTTTGAAGGGTTTAGCAAGTTTTTGGTGGAAGATATGAAAGTGATAATATAAAGAATAATTATTTTGCACTTAAGACGACGTCTGTAATATGAAAATAGTGTTTTTTTTTGTTTTTTTGAACTGTTTTTTTTTTTGACGAACCCTGTAAGAATATGCATTCCCATTTTAGCTTTTGTGATAAGAAAAATTCTCTGTACAGCAGTGAGAAATAGGAAATAATAAAATGCAGTTGATACAATGGAAGGTATTACAAGAGTAAAGGCCCCAAGGCATGATAAAGCTTTGATAAATGCTGAAGATATTTTCTCAGATCCATTAGATTTTGCAATCAAAGAGGAAGACTCTAAGATCATTTCAATAATTGAAAAAATAAATGAGCCAAGAACACAAATGATCCCACAACCAATCATATGAACTTGTATACGGTATTGTGGCTGCTAGAAAAATGAGTTGACAATCGGATTTTTCGCTTCAATATCTTACCCGAAAATCGGTCTTCCTTGACATATAGTAAAGTATAATAAGAATAACATAGGGAATGAATACCACAAAAATAGTTGAGAAGAGAAACGTTGTCATGTGGAAACTAGAACTAAATGGAGATCCAAAAACCATTTCTAACCGTTAGTTCTTTCTGGCAACTGAGAAAACTAGATAAAGCAAGGTGATTTCACCTGGTACAGCCCTTTTTACATCAAAGGGGTAGTTGTTACGTAGTTTGTTAGAAAATTCAGGTGATATTTGGACTAAATGACAAAAGTTCAATAGTCAAACGTTTATTTTGACGGTATCAACATGCAATACTTTCATCAAAAGTAGAAGAGACTGAATAATATTCATATATTTATAATGAACAAATGAGTTTGACGTTTTTGCGCAACCGAAGAAAAACTAGCTGAGCTATGAGTGTGATATTACAGGAATTTTAAATGTTGACTCCAATTTTGTAATATCGGAGAGATGGTTCGAAATATTTTACATTCTGAAAAACTGAATCTGAATGGACATAGGTTGCAGTTCAAAACAAAAATCTCAATGATGGGTTTATTGTAAAAAAATTATAATGAAAAATATCAACAAGAATTCACAAAAAAATAAAAAGTTTTTATTCTGTCCTGATAATCGGAATATTGTCGTCGTTGTTTGGATTTTCATGATGACAATTGTTGCATTGTGGCATACCCTCTGTTTTAATCACTGGGTACCGCTTTTTCCTGTTTGCCTTTTTGGTATTGTTGTCGTTGTTTGAAACAAAGTTTCTGTTGCTGTTGCCGGACATTATTAAACTTATTAGGGAATAGGCAAACGTATGGATTGACTTGGAAAATGAGATAATATACCAGTTGGATATCGAAGTGTATAATGTTCACTTTGCTAATTGTTGGGCGGAGTTTGCCTCCAGGAACCTCTTCAACAATGCGAATCAGCAAATCCTCGACATGTATTGTAAACATAGAGAAATGTAATTTTCACACCTTCGAAAGTATCTCCTATAGAACATGTAAACAACTGGATGAATTTGAATAGTTTTTTTTTTATAATCGAGACACTAAGAAGGTAGGAAATGTAGATTTCGGAATTCAAAATAAATCATAACACCAATGTTTTGAAAATTTGTTAAAATTGTTTTCATCAATTTGCAATCTGAGTTCGACGTATTTCTGTATCATTGAAAACACCTTCACGAGAAAATAAACGTTCTGACAATATTTGAAACTATCTTTCGGCTAGGTGTTCAATTGAAAAATAAAAACCCGTTGAAAATATTGTTTTATGGAATTTTGGTAAAAATTCAGGTTATACTTCACTATTTTTCAATAAACTTTTATATAGAAAATTGAACATTTATAGAATCTAAATACAGTTTCAAAACATTTCGAAACACTGCACACTTACCAGTATTGTCTTTTCCGTCTGCTTTTCAATGAATCATCAAATTATCCTATCAATAAAAATATGGAAAAACATAAAACAAATATTCCCCTTTCTCTTTTCCTAGAATAATGTTATGGTTTCTCAGAGATCGTACGGAAAAGTGGTAAAGAAATCAATTTCGGGCCGGCATGTCATTGGTTCAATACTGCTCTTCCTACAATCTCATTTTGGTTTTTTGTTTTGTTTTTTTTATGATTGAACAATATGCAAAATTTAAAAAAAAATTGAGCATATTTATAATGTCAGCCGGTTTACTCGAAAATACCAACTAAATTTCGAGTGTAATGAAGATTTTGGTCTTATTCTTCAAGAATTTGAAATATTTTTCAGACGGACTAAATGTTTTTCAGATGGATCAGCTGAAATACATTTTTATCTTAATAGAACGAGTAATTTTGAATCTTATAGACAAAAAAAATTCACCGTTGGGGTTAATTAAAATTATTATGTTTTCCAGTTAACAAAAATTGTTTTTACATGATATAGTTCAATCATCATGATAAACTGCAAAACACTTTGGTTCGTGAAACAAGTTAGATACATTAATAAGTCCATTTTGGAGAAATATAGTTTGCTATTCGTGTTGATGAAGTGATCAACTAATCAAATGAGTAAGTATGACCTCACAACGTCAAAACAAACGATTTCATATCATTCGTTCAACAGCTGCTCCAATAAAAGTGTATTCAAATTTGAACGTTTTTTTCTGACCGTATTAATTTTTTCTCATCTAAAATATTAGAAACAGAGTCACGTTTTTCCAGTACTTTTCCTGGAACACAAACAGTTGTTCTATATTTTCCGTTCGTTTTCTCATTTATATTAACACCGGAACATTATTATGTTTTTTTTGGAGTAAGAAAACCTGAATTTGAATTTTCTTTCTAGGTTCACTAACTGGTTTTGAAAATAAAATATGACAGATTTCACCATATGTTTGAAAAATTGAATTGAAGTCGTCCATCCATCAAGCACATAATTTGTTTACGTTTAGCTGTATATTTTTGGGTAAATGTTGTTTAATAACTACAACTTCCACTGATGGTTTCCAAAATACCCAAACAACTGATATGTGTCAGTAAATTTGTTACCAAACAAAAATAAAAAAACGCCTAACTTTTGACCTAAATAAACTTTCTTTCTTGATGAGTTTTTTTACCTGTTAGTTTCATTTCTTTTCTCCAGTTTTCAGTGGAGATAGAATTCGATTTCAAATAAAAAAAAATTTCGTGTATGTCCGGAAACAAAAATCGTTTTTCATGAGTTGTAAAAAATTAGTATACATATTTTTTCATTTTTTCTTTACTTTTTTCTAACTTCATGGTATCGATTTAAAAAATTTGCTTTACTGCATTCTGAGTTCCAAATGTTCAGTTCTATATTCAAATATATCGAATTCAATACATTTTGCTAACTAAATATGCATTAAATTTCGAATAAATGCCCATTTTGCTCCCAGGGTAACAAAATGTTGTTCTCTTTTCTCCAATTCTCTTTCGAATTTTCCTCGTTAGGTCATTCAATATGTCTAGCCACAAGTCTGAAAGTACATGCTCTCAAAGGTTAGACGAATAGATAATGCCACGTTTTTATGCATAACAATGCATACAAACCATATAAAAAACTACGTTTGAAATTGTTTATAATATAACAATAAATATACAATTCCCCCCCCCCCTCCCGTTTTTTTCTATATGCCCAATATTTATTTATTTTTTCGTATAATTTTTTCCCAATCGATATCATTTCTCGATTAACCCACAAACTAAAGCGAACAAACTTGACCTAGTTTTTTTTCTCTCCCTCTCTGGGGTGAGGGAGGAATATGCGCTCTGTTGCAAAAAAGCAGGGACAAGCCAACCTTTTTCAAACGACCAAATGTGCTCTGTTTGCTCGCTTTTTTTTTATTATTATGTTTTTGCTTGTCTGTGATATATTTCCTAAAAATTCGCTTATTTTCTCAAATTCGTGACGAAAATTGTAATTTTTCAATGAAAAAATGTTTTATTTTCAGGAATGGATGGGTTGCCATTTTTCGAAATCGATCAGTTTACTAGTTTTCCCGATGAGATAAATATTTCGGATGACCCTTTGATCAGTGGATTTGGAACATTTATGAAACCAGCAACTTCTGGTTCTGCATTATTGTTCAACAATAATCCGATTGAGAAGAATGTAAGTTTTTCATTCTTTTTTGACTAGTTTTCTAAACATATATATTTTTAGGCTCTTGACTGCTATATTCCGGATCCCCAAAATTTTGAATATGCTTCTTCATCGTCATCTTCATCTGATGGTTACACGAGTAATGTAAGTTTTTTTTAAAATCATCTCGTTGAAATATATGATTAATTTCTTTTAGGTACAACTCCATGTGGATAATATCAACGAATATTTCATACCAAATGGTATTATCAAAAACCAAAAAGAGAGATTTGTGCCAATCAAACCATCAGCCGAGCTAGTTAATCAAAAAGTGGTGAGTCATATCTAAAAATAAATGAGTTTTGAAAATGATTTTGAAATTTTTTTAGAAAGTTGATGCCAGAGAGTCGAGAAAAATGAAAAACCGCTATTACGCTCAAGTGTCACGGGATAAAAAGAAACAGGTTCGATTTCATTGACTTTCAAATACAAAATTCCGATTTTCAGCAAGAAGCAGACATTCTCGAAGAGCTAGGAAAATTGCGTCAGGAGAACGAATTATTGAAATTAGAAAACTGTCAACTCCGCATGACAATCCAAGAACTTTCCACCAACGGTTCATCTCCTCCAACACCAGTTTCCGAGAATTCACCACCAGTCTTCGAAAAAACAGTGACTACACCAATGCGTACCAAAGCTATGATGATCGCTGGAACAATTGTGGTGTTTTGTCTTTTTGTGTTTTTGGCCCCTGATTCAACGCCGAGGTGAGTCATATTGATTGTTTTTCTCTGATTACCATCATTTATTTCCAGTTTGCATGAGTCGACGAAAAATTCTGGAGAAATGGCGATACTTCACAAGGCATTACTCAAACGCCCTAATCGATTAGCTGGAGATGAGATATTAGAGAAAAATAGTTTCAATATTTCAAACATTCCACCTGAAGATTGCGATTTGAAAGGATTAAATGCGACTGAAGTGGGAGGGTGAGTTTTTTTTTCGATTTATTGGAAAAATGAGCCATTCAACACATACAATTTGATCAGTCTGACATTTTCGATTATTTCCCTCCAATATATGAGAATTCGGTATTTGCCATGCCTAGTATGAAATTTTTTTTTTCAATTTTTACATTTTCGTAAAAATAAATGAATTCACACTTCAAAATCTCGTATAAAATGTCAACAAATTTTTTAGAGGCAAAGTTCTAACGTTAGCTTGTGAGAATATCAAATTTCATCAACATTAATTTATAGTCAGGAGAATTAATATCAATCATCCAAATATGAGATCTCTATTATATGAAAATAATACCTATGATGTGTTTTCTTTTTCGAAATTGTTCATTATTTTTATATAAAAATGGAGGTTTTGAAATCAAAGCGATTGTTTTTACGTTTTGAACTGAAGTCATTAGTCTTCTTGAATGCGGTCTGTCCAGTATATTGATCAATATTAGGCACAACCACCCCATCTCGAATTTCAAAAAAAAAAATATTTGTTGACAAAAAATTATTTCAGCACTTCTGACTTTCTGGCCAACGCCTCACAAGCCGATCGCTATCATAACCTTGACAAACTCGCCACAATCATTCGCCAGAAACGTGACTCAGTCTACATTCTGAATGTAAAAGATTACGTCATCACACCACAGTCAAAGAACGAGTCGGCAAACTATGTCACCAAAATGTCGCTCATTGTGTCATCTTCTAACCAAACAACCAATAATAATAATAAAAGTAATGAGAAAAACTAATTTATCATTTTTAACTAACTGAACTTTTTTTTATCCCAGGTTCCTGCTTTTTGTTGTAAATATACACTAGTCTTGTTGTGATCTTCTATTTATCTGGTTTTTTTGTTACCTTTTTCACATTGAAATCTCCTACTCTTCTTGTCAAGCATGCTTTTTAAAGTTACAAACATACGGTCTATAACATTTTTCTAATAAAAGTAATATTTTTTTCCTTATCAAATGTACTTTACTACTAGTTTGATTCTAGTTGTTATCTATTCTTTGTTTTCTTTTCGTAAATACTATCTAATTGTATTCTTCAGGATGAACAACAGCAAACACATGGAAAGGTTGGCCAAAATTGAGGAGGTGTTGTTGATAGCCAACAAAAAAATCGATATTGATGAGCTGCGTGCAGGCTGTAGTTATGGTGAGAAAATATTCAAATTTATGGGGGGGGGGGGGGGGTCGAAAAACAATAGAGTTTATATTAATATACAATATGAGGGGTCATTGAAAAATCGAGCAATTTTCCAGGAGTTCCGGAACAATTGCGACCGATTGTGTGGAGACTTCTGTTGAACTATTTACCATTGGAACGTCAAAAATGGAAAACGAATTTGGCTGAACAAAGAGAGAACTACAATACTTTGATCGAGCAGATTATTGTTGAACCTGGATCGCAGGCATTGAATCAGTCAATAAGTGACCATGTAAGTTTTCGCGAAGAAACTACATGAAATTTTAAAAAAAAACTTGTTCACTTCTCTGCTAAAACGGTAAATAATAGCTCAATCTACTTTTCTTGTTCATTCAAAATACAGGCTTGGGCTTTCTTTCTAGCGTCAACACAGCACAATATGATTTTTTCTATAAAAAATAATAACAATAATGTAAATTTTTTTTGAATTCCAAATTTCTTTTTTCAAATGAATTTTTTTTTCGAAAGTTAGACTTTTCCGTGGAAAATTCTTCAAGGGTTATTCCTAAAAATTGTAATTGCAAATCTAAAGCTTATTGATGACATGTAAATTCATTTTGCAACATAATTTTGGGCTTTATGGGCTTCTCGGCTAAATATTTCTTCCGCAGTTCACTTCTTTCTTGTTTTTATACTTTTGGTTTTTGGTGAACTAATTATTAGGGAAATTCGGTTTTTGTTGAAAAATTGACACTTATCTTTGCCCAACGCCAAGAAAAATTGAAAGATTTTTGAAAATTCATCCAACACTTTTTCTCATTGATATCTGTCGAAAGTACAATGAAACCCAACGGTTTCTTGTGAAGGACACCAGAAATCTGCACGTTTTGATTCACAACCTCAATCAAAACGAGTTTTTCAGCCACTCTCCGATGCTCCATCTAGTGATTGGCAAGCTTTTTTCCAAGACAATAAAGTTTTGACACAAATCGACAAAGATGTGCGTCGTCTATATCCGGAAATACAGTTTTTCCAACTGCTTTCCAAATTTCCACATGTGTAAGTTTCTTTCTCCATTAAATCAATTTCGAATTTGTTTTTATTCAGGCATGGTATGAAGTATCCATTGTCCAAACGAGTTGTCGGTGAAGAATTGACGACACAAGAGTTTGGCACAACCAGAGATGGAATAATTGGGGTGAGATTTCTATTTCACATATATAGTCTCAATGTTTATGTTTTTTTTTGTTCCAGTGCGTCAAAGATACGAAAAAAGCGAATTTGAACTCCCCTGTGGTAAAATCAGAATTTCATTGGCATGTAAGTTATGATAATATCTTATTAGCGTTCAAACATCTGCTTTGTTATTCATATAATAAGTTTGTGTATTGGTTGGGAGAACACACATTCAAATAAACCAAAGATCGAAGATTGTCTATTCGGAATGTTATTGAGATCAGAATTTTTTATTGAATAATTTGAACCTTTATATACATACCTGATAAGCCAGGATGTCAAATAAGGAAATTTCAATGTCAAAGTCATTTCTCACAGGAGATTTGAAAACAGTTTCAAAAATATCTCGAATAGATTGAAGTATTATTTTATGTTTAATGTTTGAAATCAAAAAGTTATCTGGATGAAAATGTCTTACGCTTCCAGTTCATACCATAAACTATGCAGGCTTATTTAAAAAAAAAAAACTATCTGATCAAACTTTATTCATTTGGTCTCTATTGTTTTCAAGATAACATTCAAAGATTAGTTATTTGAACTGCAAAATTGTTGTTTGATTTTTTGAAAAACTTTGTAATCAAATTACTGAATGATTTGTGCACAAAACAAACTTTTTTTGTAATCGTGTGACACAGCATAAACAATTGTTCAGAAGAGAAGAAATAATGATTTTTGGTTTTTCAGATTGTTGAACGTATCCTGTTCATATACGCAAAACTCAATCCAGGAGTTCAATATGTACAAGGAATGAATGAGTTGGTTGCCCCAATTTACTACGTCTTTGCCTCAGATAGTGATGAAGAATGGGCAGAATTTGCTGAAGCTGACACGTTTTTCTGTTTCCAACAATTGATGAGTGAGGTGAAAGATAACTTCATCAAAACATTGGACAATAGTATGTGCGGAATTGGTATGACTCAATACAAAACTTCTTAAATTTATTATTATATCTTTTTTTCTAGAATACACCATGTCTTCATTTCACACTCTTATTGCCAACTTCGATGAAGAAGTCCATAAGCATCTCACAACTGTCCTCGAAATTAAGCCACAGGTAAATTTTGCAGATGTTTCTTCTATTTCCAAATTTCCATGACATTTCGAACATTGGTCAAACTTAGTCATGATGAATAAATGTGTTTTAGTGGTCTAGTGATTTTACCAGGTGGTTTTGAGAACAAAACACAGAAAGTCCAAAGTACATTATTACTATTTTACAGTTCTACGCGTTCCGTTGGTTGTCCTTGTTGTTAAGTCAAGAATTCCCGCTGCCGGATGTCATCACTTTGTGGGACTCGTTGTTTTCTGACTCAAAAAGGTGAGTGGTGAAATGATTCAAAAATTTCTAGCCTCAAAAGCAGACTTATTTCCTACTTTTCAATTTTGTGTTAACTCAAAGAACATTCATAAATATAACAATATAATCAAACAATATTAGTTGGATATTTGTGAACTGACGTTGTAAAATGAGAGCCGTCAGAGATTCGGACAAAGTTGTGCTAGATGTGACTGATTCGATAGTCAGAACCCATTAAGGTCTTTTCCAGGCAATTATAACTATTCAGGTGCAGATGGAGATGTATCGTAATCATTTTCACGTTGAAATTTTTTGGAACTCATAATGGTATTTAGTATTTTGTGATGAATTAAAGTTTATCATAGTCCAGAATCTGTGGAACGTTTGAAAATAGCTACACAAGTATTCAATTAATTTTATTTGGACTATTTGATAGATTTTCAGACTTTGAAATGAACAGTCTATGAAAAGTAAGGCCTATGAAGGCTTTTCAACTTTGTGAATTTCAAGCCAATATTTTTAAAGTATATATATATACTAGTATATATATATCTAACACGTTGAGCAGTCATTTTTAAGCTACTAAAAATGTGAAACACATCTACATATTATCTCAATTATCCTGAACCTACCATTCATTTTTCAGATTTGCATTGCTTCCTTATGTTTGTCTTGCAATGATTGAACTTCAACGCGAAGAGTTGCTCACTGGAGATTTCTCATTCTGTGTCAGATTGTTACAAGTAAGTATTTATCATTCATTGCACCCTGCAACTATAAAAATAGCCATGTCACGTTTCTGTCTTAATGTTTGGTGGACTTGATAGTGTCATCATCGTCACATCACACAAGTTTATGACGACAATGGTTTATAGTAGCATCCAAAAATGGGTTGCTTTTCAATGAATTGTTAAGCATGACCAAAACATGACGACTACGAACAGTTCGATATGAAACATTAATGTCCTTTTTTTCTAGTTTTATTTGACGACATCAAACTACGGCATCCGGTCGGTGTTTTCATGATGTCGTAGGGCCTCAACCAAAACATGAACCACTTACCTCGTGGGTGTTTTCCTTTTTTTTCCTCTCTCTATTCCTTGAAAAATCTACGTCATGTCGTTCTTGCAAAAATAGGTATCGCGGTTCAGTGAGACGGAAAATTATCGGGGTTACTTTAAAAGAAAATATTTATGGCGACCTTTCGATAAAACAATGAAAATGTTATTTTTATTTCAGAACTATCCATTTGCTGACATTGCCAAAATTGTTGCATTTGCTCAAGATATTAAAGACGGTGTAGCTCCACGAAGATGCTCGAAAGACTTGTCGAAAAGTAACAAGATCATTAAACACGCTCGTCAATTATCGGATACTCTTAAGAATTTTTCCCTTATTAAAAAATAATACATTTGGTGCTTTTTTTCACTTTACCCCCCCCCCATACTTAAGGCCATAATCATAATAATAATATGTCCAGGTCAATTTTTCTTCCTCTCTTCCCCCCATTTGAATAGGTGCTCTTATATGTTTTCTGGTCATATACTTTGGTTGAATAAATACTTTTATCAAAACAATTGTGACAGGTGAACTTCGAATTAGTAATACTGCAGAAGATCAAAAATCATTGTATCAAAAGTAATAAAACATTTGTTAAAAACAAGGATCACTGTTTTGGAAATAAAATGTGTTTCTATGAATGAACTACGATTGAATATTCAGAACAGAAAGTACGCAATCTCAGTTCTTTGATTTTTTTGGACGGGAATAAAAATAGAAAGGTGCAAAAACCGAGTACGTTTCTAGCCTCTTGATAGTTTGTATTTTGAAGGTGTGTGAATTATTCAAGATGATAAATAAGGGTCTAGTTCATGGAAAAGATTAATTTATGGAAGTTTATTTTTGTTAGTCATGCAAAGTGTAATAAAAATTTTCTAAAAATAGCTGCACAAGAGGGAAGGATACTCTCAATCATTGATAATCCTCTTTTTGAAAATTCGGCGAAAATTACGTAATCCCTTAAATTTGATTATGATTTCAGAAAGAATCTCTTTGCGGAACAATTGTGAGAACAGCTGCAAAAGTTGCCATATGACTGCAAAAGTTATGTAAATTAGCTAACACAGATGTGATGCTTTTGAAGTTAGAAGTGAAATAATTAAAAACCTGTTTTTTTTCCAGAAGTTGACAAGTAATGCTGGATATTAGGCCCATACTTTGTTATCCCGATACCTTCAATTAGGAACACTTTTGGATTATCAAATTCTCACTGCGAACTACCTAATAGTTGCATCAATTTTTTATGCGGTTCTCAAAAAGTTAACTATGCCAACTTAAATTTCAATTAACTAGGTATTTCTGTTTTGATCACAATACCAAAGCTTCTTCTGTTGTTTTCAGAATCTCTGTTTTTCCTACATGAACAGATTTCCTTTCAAAGACCAAATATTCTATTAAGAAACATTTCCTTGCTGTTTTCTCTGAACAGACATTCGTAGGTGTGAGACCCTGGGATATCCAGAATACGGGTATATTTGAACTAGAGATCAAACAACTATACTATAGTGTATTTTGGACACGGTTGAGAAGACAGTAATTGTATGGGTTAATCTCTCCCAAACGGTTTGTTGGACAGTTATTAGTTTCTTCTCATTTGTAGAAGAACTCATACGCTTGGGTGGAACTTTTAATTGTTTTTATTTTTTCAATGTTTATTGAGAAAAATTTGTCTAAATTTTCCGGAAGTTTATTATACATTGGTCTCCATTCCTTTCTTTGTAATCCGTCTGAATTTGGACGGCCTGTTTACTTTTTTTTATATACATATAATTTGTAAGCGAGAATTGCAACATTTTCCTTCCGTTCAGAAGATATATCTGATTCATTCTCGAATTAACGGATTAAGTTCCTCATACCAAGAACCATAACACGAAGCACACATACGTACAACCATATCCTCTCTCATTCTCTAACAAATCCCACCCATTTTCTTGAAGCTCATCCGAACAAGGTAAAGGGCGGAGCTATGGGGTTTTAGAGGCGCGACCAGTCAGAAGAACATTGTGCGCTCGAACAAGTTTGAGCTTACTCCTCTACTCTATTTAGCTTGATCACTGAAGATGCAACACTTTTACAACTTCTTGATCTTATTGTTTTGTGGTCTTTGCTTGGCCGATGTGTTCGGGCCTATCTCAGATCATTTTGTTAATCATTTGAACAAGTGAGTTTATTGAGAGAAGAAGAATAAATAATTTATTTTTGTTTCTCAGAAAACCAAAGCGGAACGATCATTTGATTCGAGAAATCAAAACTCATGGAAACACTGGATCATTCGGAGGAAAAATCTTCTCTGAAGAAAAGGTATTTTGATCTATAAGTGAATACTTTGAAAATGTTCGTTTTCAGATCACCCACACTCCAATCATTTTTATCCACGGCAACTCAGACAGCGCTTTGAAACATGGTGACAATGAGTTTCAAGGAGGATGGAATGATCTGGTAAACTACTTCATTGCTCGAGATTATACTCTTTCTGAACTTTATGGAATTACTTATGGAGACCGGAACATTGCACACTCTTTCATCAGGTAGTTATTACTTTCAATAACACAAAATTATAATGAACGTTTTTAGAAAATTCAATTGTGAGACTCTGATGATGCATCGAAGATTCATTGAATCAGTTCTGCAGTATACCAAGCTTGACAAAGTCAATATAATTGCTCATTCAATGGGTGTCAGTATTGCCAGAAAAGTGATCCAGGGTGGAAAGTTTGAATACGATGGTGATAGTTGTGATCTTGGAGCGGATATCTCGGAGAATATCGAAACTTTGATTGCGCTAGCTGGTGCTAACTACGGAATGTGCCCATGTCAACATGCTCATTCTTTCCCAGCATGTGGAATGGAGGTAAGAAGAAAGATCCTTTGGAACAAAACATTAACATTATGTTATTTAGACTGGTTTCTATCCGGGAACATGTTCTACTTTGAGCTGTGCTAGCCAGGACTATACCGAAGACTCGAACAACTGTTCGACTGTATCTTATTCAAAGTTTTTAATGGATTTGAATAGAGATGATAAGAAGGATGCTATGTATGTTGCTAGCTTATGGAGTGATGATGATGAGATTTTGGGAAAGGGTAATGTTGTTTGGGGACGACACACTTCCCTTGTCCCGAATTCCGATGTCAAGAAAATCTATCGAAGTTTGAAACACAATGAAATGAAATCAATGACTGCTGCAGATCAATATAACATTATTCGACGAGCTGATACCATCGAAGAAGAACTGAATGAAAATGCAATATAGTTTAATTGTTTTATTTCATAGTTACATTCTCGTACATCAACGTTCCGGTTAACTTTTTTTGTTTGCGGGTTTTTCCAGTTTTTTTTATTTGTTTCCAATGTTTTTTTCTAGAAAAAAATGTTAGTTTTTTTTACTGTGATCATATTTATCATAGATCTAATAAAGCATATAACGTTCTTGAAGTATGTTTTATTGAGCCTAAATGGAGTCAGATAATTTTCAGCTGCTAGAACATCGAAAGTACCGAAAGCACAAAACATATATATTCTTTTTTCGGACTCTGATCAACAGTTGAATGCATGACCGGTCACAACTATTCTCCAAGAAAGGAGAAGGAGTGACGTCCATAAGATCCGAGAAAATGACGAGTTTGATGGATACATTCCAAAAAGGTTGAATGTGATAAATATTGGGATGCATCCTAGTTATCTTATTAAGAGTGACATTCGAATTATTGTTGATTAACAATCAAACAGTTTTTAAAATGTTAGAACTATTATTGGCATGATGGAAGTTTTTATTTTTACACCTATTGTTGATTTATGTAAGATATTTTGAAAAATAGTATTACCTATTCTGATTTTCTATTCCTTTCGCAAGAAGACAATTGTTGATCTTTTAAACGAAATAGTGAGTAAGAATGATTAGAAACTTGTAGATCAAAATATCTCGAAGTGAAACGAATAGAAAAGTGGAATGAGCAATAGCTGTTTTTGATTGTTGGTAAAACACGGTCTTAGTTTGAAGTTTTTTAATATTCGACTTAATATATGGTTGTAAATGGCGTTTGTTTAAAATGTCAATCTACTTTTTTGAGGAGGTCGTGTATGAAGTTTTCGAATTTTTTGCGACATGCCAGAAAATCACACAAAAAAATGCAGCATGTCTGAATTCTTCAAAGAACAACTGAGTATCTGAAGCTTGTTAGAAGTTTTCATAGTATACATTCGACTTTTCGTCAATACCATCATACTGGAGTTTTCACATTTTCTCCTCCAAATACAAGTAATAAATCGGAGTGAATATTTGGCATCTGGAGTTCCCTCATGATTTCTAATCTTTGCTTTCTGATATTTTTCAAAAAAATTTTTTTTTTGAAAAGTTGTGTTTTGACGCCTGATCAGAATACATTAAAGCTGGTCTGAAATAGTTTTTGATCTCAGAACATAGCACATTTTCTAGTTGATATTTTCTTAATAATAATGTTCTCTTCGCATCAAGTGGGTGTAACACATAACGGAAATGCAATGTTTCATTCACAGGAAATGCAAATTACTATACAGTGTTTTTTATTTAATGCCTCAACTGTTTAAATGTCAAATGACAATTCCAGATTTTGCAAAGTTTTCATTGTCACTTCATGTTTCACATACGTAAATTGAACCAATGCTGGGAAAAAAAGTATACCCGGGAATAAAAATGATCTCGATTCAGCTCTTCTTCACACGAAACATAATCGAAGGAAAATATAAGATTGATCAACTAGTGATCAACTCTAGTATAGCGCACAGTTCATCACGACATCATCCATGTATTTGATTAGTTCTGAAAAGTTCAAGATAATTGTATTTCAGAGTAATTCGAGTATTCAGAAACTGTTCTATTTTCAGACAAGCAAATGTTGACGCATGATAATCTGTTCGGAGATCTTTGAACAATGACGATAACTCAGTTTTTTGATACGTGCAAATAACAAATTAGAGCATCAAACGTTCGGTACATTTTGTGAACTGGAACTAGTACGAGTTTCTGTCTGACATTATGTGCTTGGAGGTATCAACTCGGAAATAAATTTGAAAAAGTGTGCTTGAAGTTTGTGTTAAACGTAGTAGAATGAAGCATATCAGATAAAAATCTCGATTCTTATGAAAAATTTGACGAATCTATTTCGAAACACTAGAGCACATGTTTTCATCAAAATTTATATCTCAGAACTGGAAAACAAATTGGTTCTATATCCACAAATATTAAATGAAAATCAATGGGGTTCAAAAACATCATGTTACACTCACTATTTTCAAGTTTATATGTTCAGTTGTTTTGTAATTTCAGTAAGTTTAATGTATTTAATTTTATCAGGTTTTACTCTCAAATTATCAGATAACTGAATCTGAAAGAACTCGACCGGCTGCCACTTGAAATAGTTGGTCATTCAAATGTCGACTTCTCTGGGATTTTTGAATTCTCTCTTAGCCAACGAGAACCAGTGGTACTCGGACGGCGCAAGGTGTAGGTTTCATGGTGGGTAAGGCAGACCTTCTCAGCCCAATTCCTCAATTTTTGGCAAAGTGAATTTTGCGACTTTATGATGAATATCGACCGACGGTATTTCCAAGTTCAAAATTTCTCTAACGTTACAGTGTTTGATCCACGGTGCATTAGTACTTTGTAAATATCGACCGTAACCGTCGGACAGTTTTTCAGAATCTCAAATTATACAAGACCCTTACTGTTCTATCACACAAAATTTTCACCACGGAAATATTTTTATGAACAAATATAACAATGGTTTCTTCCTGGACAACTTAATTTTATTCGTAATAACTGGCAAGAATTCTAAATCTCAAAAATATATCCAAAAGAAGATCAACAGAAAACAGTAAAAAATTTTATCGAAGTAAGTGAATTTTATTTCAAAAAAACACTATATTTTATTCAAAATCTTCAACGTAGTATTATCCATAGTGATTGTTTTTCAGTACAAAAAATTGTCCAAAAAATGCAAACGTTTCACATCATCTCACGTACAAAAAATGAACTATGAGCTAATAGAAATCTTCACGGTTTGTTTGGCTTTCAGTTATTTTCTTCTCATTTTCTAGGGACGTTTCTTACTCTAACGTGACTGCATTGAAACCAAATGCATCTAAAATTTTTTTTGAATCGGTCCATGAACAACATTTATAAAGATGGTCGAACTTTCGGAAATTTTCCATATTTTTGGAGTTGACATATATGGATACAAATTTATACTCCGAGAACAGTAAGTCAGAGAAGAAAAAACTAACAGTTCATCAAACTTTGTTTTTCAACACTAGAATGGTTTTATTGTTTGTTTTATCTCCTTTCCGTAACGAATAATCAATTATTCTATGTTTTTGGTATTGTCATGCACAGTAAATGAATTTAAGGACAGTACCAAAAAGCGAAACTATAATTTTGGACTGAACCGAATGCATATTGAGTAAATATTAACATTATACATACACACGTTTGGTCAGACCAAAAAAAAAGACTTGGTAAAAAATTGACTATTTTTTTGAAACGATATTTTTCATAAATAAAATTATGTATCGTTACATAATTTTACGTTCTCTTCCAAAATGTTTTCCTGGCTTTTTCTGTATCGGTTATAACAAGAAAACTGATTTCAAACATTCATGTTCGAAACGTTATAAGATCTTTTTGAGAAAAAAAACAATACAGCTATTTTTTGCCGTATTTTTCTGAAAATGTCACAAACACTGTCACAAATATCTGTTTCATTTTTTTATTTTCAGATGAACCGAAAAGATTTCCAATAGTAGTTTCCCTCATAACAAAGAAATATACAAAATCAACAATACAATTTCGAAAATGCCCTACAAACTTTGGTGTTGATCATCAGTGACATATTGTTTTGGCTGTTCTGCACATTTGAATTTAGATATTGTTTTATTGATTTTCAGTAAAATTATTTTGTTATGTTTCTGAAATTTGATACTAGTTGCGATTCTTTATGACCTGACATCAATTAACCTGTAATGTTCAATAACTTTAATGAAAGTGGGTTTTGCATCTGTGAAAATTGCTCGATTAACAAACAAATAAGATGGATGACTCGATGGACACTGAAATTGGTCCCTCAGGTTTTTCTTAAAAATTCCGATCAACTTCCCTTCAAAAATGGCATTGACCATGACTACATACAAGATGACGGTTCGAAACGCAAAACACAATCTAAGTTCAAGATCTTAGATTCCTGAATGTGATAAAAGTTATCTATAGATGTGACAGATAGCGGTCATAGTATAGAAAAAAAATGGTTTGAAAATTTATTAGACTAATGGAAAAAAAAATTGACACAGTATTTCAGCTTGAATATGCCAGATTTCAATTGGGAAAAAAGACATGGAAAAAGGAGAATTCAAAAAAATCATCAGGTGAAAAATAGATATGTTGACACAGAAAGAAGACAGAAAAATTATATGTATATGGCAAGAACATGAAACATTTAACACAATTCAAAATTAAAGCATACATAAAATCCAAATTAACTGTTGGCATAATCGAGAAGGGAATATAAATAATGGAATGAAAAAGACAGAAGAGACCAAAAAAGACAAAATGAAAGAAATGTTGACAGCTTTTTTTGTGGTTTTTTAATAGTTTTGAGAAAATAAAATAATTTAAAAGGTTCCCTGAGTTGAGGAGTATGAGGAGGATAGACTTGAAGTTAGTCCTAACTTTAAATGATGACCGCTTTGAACAAAAATGCAATTTGAGTGTTTTACAATTATTAATCTTCATCGGTTGCGATGCGTAGACGTTTTCCACCAACAGAGTCATCTTCCGAATCGTCTTCTGGTCCGACTATATTGATGATAGGTTCTTCGCTATCAGCTTTTGGCGTCGAAGAGGCAGGCTGAAAAAATAAATGTTTATGTACACGCATTGTAATTTTTCTCGATTAATAGCTTACCGATCTATTCATCCCAGTCAGAGTTGGCATTGCTGCCATTGTTCCAGTTTCCATTGGTTCAGCTTTTGGCGATTCTCCGTATTCTGAAACAATTGAATAATTTTTGAAATTCTTTTCTAAATGATAAAATTTGTTAAGAAAGAGAAGTTTGGTACAGCTAAAATGTATATACATTAGCTCAAAAAACAGAAAAATGTCCCAAAAATTATATATTTGTGTGTTGTTCTAACATTCTGATTTAAGTGGGTTTGAGAATAAAAATATGCATTTCATTTACCTAGTATAACACTTCTGAAACTATGAATAATTGTTATTGTTTAAAATGCGTGGAATTTTTGATTCTTGGTTTTAGTATATGACGTGTCATCTCTACTTACGTTGTCTGTTCGGAGACGACATTGAGATGTTAGTTCCAATAATAGCAGTGGCAGTTGCAGAAACTGGTTGCGGTGTAGTATTGGTGGGATGTGGTCGTTTTTGGAAATCTCGTGATCTGGCCAAATCTTCGCGTGCATCTTTGAAGATTGGGTCGATTGGACGTGACGTGAAGTCGACCTATAACGAAAATTCAAATTTTAAGTGCAATTTTCGATTAACTAACAATTTGTCCATTGTCATCTACACCAACATGTACACCATTAGCATTAAGCTGAGTTTTAGCTTGACTCATACAAGTGTTCAAATAGGACATCATTAAAATTGGGGCTAGCTGAAAAGTTATTATTCATATCGACAAACTATTGAGCGATGATTTTATTTACCGCAGGTTTATCCTCTCCATCCTCCTCAATTGTTGGTTCACCATTCGTCTTTGGGGAACCAGCCTGCCCGGCGTTTGGGTTCAGGTGACCCAGTTGTCTCCTAAAAATAAATTTGGGTTAGATGAATGACTACACACAATATTACATTTGTGGGGACTAACTTTTGCTCAGATTTACGGAACGTGTCGGTAAAATGATCTTCCGAAATTTGAATGAGCGGTGGGACATTTCCCGCTGCGGCGGCAGCAGTGCCCGCAGCAAGACTACTTGCTGGCGAATTGGTTGTATTCGCCGGCGTTGACACAGTGGTACGTGCTAACGCGGATGACGAGACAGCCATTGGATTGGCGATTCCAATGGGATTAATAGGCATGGCAGCGGATGTGGTTGCAGCTGAGACGGACAAAGTTGGTGCACCGACAGATGTTGGTGTTGAGACAGTTGTTGAGGTGGACGGTTTAGCATCTTCATCAGTAGTTGAACTGGCTTGCGCTTCAGTTACTTGCTGAAATAAGTTTGTTTTAACGCAAAACCCATCACACCAGTGGTGTTGACTACGTCAACAAATAGGAGGATAGACCGACTAGTCTCCCACCACCGGTATGAATACAAAAAGAAAGAAGAGCGAAGCATGTTAAAAATTAATAGCGTGAAAAATCGAACCTTTTCCAAAAAAGCTGATAACTCGTGTTTTGATACATGCACCACGACATGTGGGGGACTAGGGTCCAATGGGATTGGCGGGCGCGGTGAAATAGTGATTGTGGTTTCACCATTTGAATTGGAAACCAAAACACCTGTAGTAGGAGTTGTTGAAGATGCTTGTTTATTGTTGAGAGTCTGAAAAATTATTAGTAAATAAGAGGACGAGCACATATTAGTAGTTTTTTGTTCATTCTAAAGCTGATTGGACATGATGTAGTGTACACGTTTTTTGAAGTTTGAACAGCTGTATTTTTTGATAGCGCACCTGAGGTTTCACCCAAACATCTGCTTACAGTACACCATTATAACAGAAATCAAAATATCATTCAGAGAAAAACAAATCATTGAACAAACCTCAGTTGGTCGAATAAATGGATGAAGTCCTGTGGCTGGGCTAGTTGAGCTAGAAGTGGCTTGTTGTTGAGCCATGGCTTGAAGGCGAATTTCGTGAAGTGAGGGCTGTTTGGCTTGATTATTGGAGGCAGCGAGTAGAGCATGTTGCAAAAGAAGAGTATGACTATCAAAATGTTTTTGAAGAGTTTGCGCTTGAGTTGCTTGTGGTTGTTGTTGTGGCACTGAAGGCTGCTGAACAGCTTGCTGAACTGGTGTGACAGCTTGTTGCATTTGAGCCACTGGCAATTGTTGAGCTTGTGCGGCAATACCAATTGGTGGTTGTGCTGCAGCAGCGTGAGCCATTAGGTCGGATTGAGTGATTTTACGCTCATTTGTTGATGCAGCAGCTGCAGATGCAGCGGCAGCGGCAGCCATCTGGTGATTTTGCGGCATCTGTTGCATCAGAACAGAGAGTTGTTGTTGAATAGCTTGTTGCTGCTGAACATATGCTTGTTGTGGAAGTTGTCGTTGATTATTCTGATTGGCCGACAAAATCGAGTTCAATTGTTGTTGCATAGCAGCATTCTGTTGCAAATGTGCCTGCGCTGGATTTCCTTGAAGTTGTTGCGCTTGTCTCAACATGCTATGTTGCCCAAGCAATGCGTTCAGCTGTTCCAATGACGCAGTTTGATTTTGTGCTGCTGATGCATTCGTCATTAAACTGATAAGATTGGCTGGGTTCTGCCCACTGGCGGCGGCGGCTGCTATTGCTTCTTGGAAACTTGCCAGATGTTGTTGTTGTGGTTGTTGATGTGATTGCTGCTGCTGCTGAGATGATCGAGCGGCTATCAGATTCCGAGATTGTTGTACACCAAAATTGAAGAAGAAACGTAGCGTGGCAATATCAGTGAGAGGAAGATCCATTCCAGATTGATCATGACTTGGCATCACTTCAATATTCACTTGTCTATACATATTCATATCAAAATACGGAATATGACAAACTGGTGAAGTTACAGGCCAAGGCATTGAAGGTATTCCAGGTGGCGGTGGCGGACAAACTGGATTTGCAACAGCATTCACCATCTGAGCTTGTTGTATCTGAAAATTAGGGTGCTCAATTTTTTTGTGTGTAGTTTGAAAAAAAAGGACACTATTCTAATAATCACATGATCAAAATTCAAATTTTCTGTTTTTTTTTTAATTAACAATTTGGAGCAAGATTCAAATTGGAAACATGTTACTGATAATAAAAAAAACAAGTCCCCAGTTTCCAAAAAAAATCAGATTTGCATTTTTTTGTTTTCAAACATAAACTACTGAAGCCTACAAAACTTATGTGATCATCAAAAAAATTGAAAAATTATGTGATAATGACTCATTATTAAGTTGAAATAATTTTTTTAAACATAATTCAATATAAAAAAAAAATTTTCATAGACTTTGGGGCTCTTTGAATGAGGTGTTTCCCAGTTTTTAAACGTTCTCTCTCATATGAAAAAAAATGATTCTCGATTATTCATTCAAAGTGACTTCATTTGATGTCAAAAAACTGTCTAAATTAGCATAATTTTCAAAATTGTTTATTTGTTGTTCTTCAAATTAAGCCTATTAGAAATTGTCCAAAGTTCAGAACAAAATAGAAAATGACCAACCTGTTGGGCAAGCTGTGCTTGCTGCGCTTGTGCATGATGAGCATGCTGTGCAGCTTGTAACTGTTGCAGTTGTGCCATAATCTGCGCACCTTGCTGTGGTTGGATGTGTACAACAGGCGTAGCTGATACCGCCGCTCCTCCATGAGGTGTATGCGGATGCCCATGTGCAACAGCAGCAGCTGCGGCTGCAGCCTGCTGTTGGTGTTGCTGCTGCTGATGTAAATGTTGCTGTTGTTGCGCTGTGGCTGCCGCAACTGCTGCTTGTTGTTGTGCGGCGGCCGCAGCTGCCGCACCTGGCGGAAGTTGCTGCGGGAGACCATTAGTCTGTGGCTGCGCAGCCATTAACTGCTGGCTCATTGCCAACTGATTGAGCTGATTTGGATTTATACCCATTTGTGCCAGTTGCTACAAAAATTTTGTTTGTCAGAATGTTTTCTAAGAAATGTTATTCACCTGTAAATGAGCTGCCGAAAGTGGCAATGGGGGACCTCCATTGCCCACATTCATGTCTGTAAAAAAACATATTGTTCAACAAACTACAATATGATTATAGTTTAGATCAGTCTATCAAACACAAAGCAAAATGGAAACATTTTTTTCCTATGACCTGGTACACGAAGCGACTGATAAGAAAACTGATAATATTTGGAACTATGTAAACCCAATAAATATACTAACATGTGTGCTTATAAAAAGAAGAAGAAAAGAATATAATCTAATGAGTGAGTACACTATGTCCATAATGAAGCGAGAAAAAATGACAACACAGGAAACAAAATAAATATATGTATAAAAGAAAAACGTATTCAAGAGTGGCAGACAGGCAACAGCAAGAAGATAGAGAGAAAAACGCAGACAACGAGGCACATAATCAGAAGAGGTCAGACATGTAGACACCCCATTGATCGTCATTTTTTTGCACATAGAGAGGGTCGGACTTCTTTTATCCTTCATTGAAAAAGAGAAAAGAGGAAAGGTATTTGGTGGAGTTTTGGTGGATGCTCGACACACATATATATTCTAATGAGATGTTATGCTTTGTTGGAAAAAAGACACACATGAATGACTAGTTAGAATTAATTCCGAATTCTTAGTATTATTGCGAAAGAAGGAGGTGATAGTAACAAGATCAAAGGTTCTGACTAGAATGGATTAACTGAAAAAAATGTGTATTATATTATACATTTCCTATAGACATTGTAGTTCACCAGTTGCTAAGGGAAACGATTTGACTTATTTTCTCAATCCAAGGAATATGGGAAAGTACGATTTCTCGGAATGACAAGAGGATAATAAATTTATTGTTGGTCTCTTAATAAATAATGTGAAGTTCCTGAGAAAAAAAGCTGGAAAATTAGCGTTGTTAAGCTCAGAGAAATAGTTTCCATAGTATTCAGTAGCTATTGGTTATAAAGTTTTCTATTTTTCAAAATTAAAATAAAAAATATGTAGGATTTTTTTGTTTTCAAATCATTCGCTGTGCGTAAATGTATTTTAGAGGGCGAAATAAATTTGACTGGATGAGTCATCATTTTACAAACAGAAGAGAAGGTGTGCACAAACTAGAGTCGATTATAACATGTTTCAACTTTTTTCGGTCATGATAAATCATTCATAATGTTTCTGTCTGCTCGGAGGAAAACTTGCACATGCTTCATATGTGTTACAAATTTTCGCGGGATTTTGTGAAAAAATTTATAATTTCTCAAAATTTATTTAATGTAATGTCGATTCGATTTTATGAGTGTTGGAAACGTGGCCGAGGTTACGCTACAGTATAGAAATTTCGAAAGTTCTTCTCCTCATATAAAAAAGCTTAGAGGTCTGAAAAAAAACAAATTTCACAACTATGTAGTTGGAATTTTTTAGACCCCCTAATTTTTTTTGAACCACTGAAATTCTTGTTTAATTTCTATACGGTTGCGGAAACTTAGTCATGATACTTCTCTGCCAATGGTCAAACAAATTGAATTTAGCAATCGTTTGTATTTTTGTAATTCACAGAACCACCCTGAAGAATAAGACGTATGGTTTGAGAAATATTTTAGAAAAACCAAACAATGTAACAAGAAAGATGGAATGACGTAGGAACAAGAATTCATTTAATATATGTCTGCAAAAGTGCAGGAACAACTTTTTCTCATGCATTTGAGAAGACTATAGGAGATTTTCCCTATCTCTGCGATATTCGTCAGACTGCGATCGAACTATCAGAATGATTAATCAACATAATATGTTCAAGGTCAACAATTAGAGATATGTTATAACTTTTAGTGTGGGAGAACTTATGATTTTCGAGAAATTTGATAAGGAAAAGAAACTATAGTTGTTATCCCCATGTTGCCAAATTTTGGACATTGGACTTGATAACAAAATGTTGAAGAGTACTACTGAACCAACTATGGAGATCGTGCAAAAAGTTATTGGATAATTATGAACCGCCTTAACTAGAATTTTTTTTTTGATCAATTGGTTGTTCATGACTGGGTCGCGATGGTTAATTAAAATTTATTAGTCTCCATTAACTGTTTTCATGTCATAAATCTAGAAATTACCATTGTTAGAAAAAAGATAACGACCAATTTTCGAATTTAAAATAGAAAACAAAACAAGTGATAACCAATCAGAAAACATTTTATTGAGGCCTTCTTTTTATGGCCATAAAACCATTTTAAGTTTTTGTGAAAAATCATATGGTTCTAATTGTTGGAGACTTTGAAAATCGAAATTAGTTGGGAATTGCTTAACGTGAATGTTTGAGTTTTGAAGTGAGATTTTTGAACTTTGGTGTGCATTTTTCGGAATAAGTTTTTTTCTGGGTTTCTCTTTTTCGGCATAACAAAAACTGAAAAAATTACTTCAGATTCGACATTCCGTTTATCTTTGAATGAAACATTAGAAACGTTAATAATTTCATTTTTATGTTCTTTGAAACTAGACCGAAACAAATTTCTCTTTACAATTCACCGATTTTCGTCGAAAAGCATCAAACTTCAAAATAGAAGACTACAATTGTGTGAAAAAAGGTCAAGAAACACTGGAGGTTTCCATAGAGATCTGAGAGAAACCTAGAAATCTCTATTTTCAAGATTGAATCATGGGTACTGAATTCAAAGAAAAGAGACGAACTAGCACCTGATTAGAATCAATTCATTTTTTTTGTTCCTCGATTGTCTTCCGTATCTCAGATCGGGATCGTTATCTCATCAGATACGAAATAATCTGAATAGATTATGAGAAAAAGATAACAACGACGAATAGTTGGAAAACATTCGAACAACCTAGTTTTGGTCACCAATTTTCTTTTTATGCTTGGAACCAACTGATCATGCGGAAAATCAAAAAAAAAAACCTTGCCGAAAAGTGATGAAAGCTAACAACTTAATCTTGATCATTTCAGGCTCTGTATAAATGTTCAAAGAAATCAAATTTTTTTTAAATTTTACTGAAATCAAATCAAAACGGAAAAGTTGTTTTGAGAAATGTTTTCAGATTTTTTCCAAGTGCCAATTTATTTCAAAACATTCTGTGCACCATTATTTATTCTTGGAAAATTCACAAATCATATATTATGCAGAAAAAATTTGATTAGGGGGTACATTAGTTTGTACTTGTTTTCTAACAAATCGAATATAAATCAGATGTCTTGTTTCACACAAAATATGAAGGAAAAAGCGATGGTTTTTTATAAAAACAAAAAAAAATTAAAAATGTTATTGAATCAGATTTTTTGAATGAAATAAAACATTGAAAAGCTTCTCCACGTTCAATCAGATACGTTTTATATGACGTTGAACTATGCAACGTCAGAGACATTATTACCAGAACACCTGTGCAAAAATATGAAAATTGTGATTATTTAATCTCACTTCCTTTCTGATCAAACATCTACACGACACACATGAATAACAAGATTAAACTGTGTTCATCAAAAAAAATGTCCCCCGTACAAATATCTATTTTCGAACTCAGACCTCCACTATACCAAAAAAAAAGTCTAATTCAACCACTATTAAAGTAGAAACAAGGAGAACGGATTATTTGAGCAAATGAGAAGAGGGTGAGGGAGGAAGAACAAATAACAACCCGAAAAAGGGATCAAATATTTGAACAAGAGCAGGAGCACACAGGGAAATATTGAGCAGATTGGGAAAAATATGTGTATGTGTGTGTTTTGTGTTGATCGAAAAGTTACATCGAACACATTCTTTGGATTGTTGTCATCGATTTTTTGTCAGTGGAAAATAGGATTGTAAAAAGGGTACACGAGGAACTACTGATAAGAATGTTGAAGATAGAAGATCACGAACTGTTTCAGCGATTTTTCCGTTTCTTTGAATGTTTTTTGATTGGTGAAACAGCTGGTATCAAAGCAAACAGAACGCGCTACAATTTTTTGTAGTTACAAATATTATTTATGGTTATTAGCAGAGATCTCTGTCCAAATTCAGGATGTTTTTAAGAAACCCCCTTTTTAGAGCGTCATTCAAATTTCAATTTCTGAGTTCAAACGTACTCACTTGGATGTCCAGCTACACCACTAATAATACAGTACATTAGAAAATCAATAAAAAATGATAGTAATAAAGAGATTTTTGTTTAATGTTCTCTTCTATGTCAATCAAAAATCTTTTATTTGTTCAAAAACTATTTCCTTATCACAAAATTATTTCTAGTCACAAACATATGTTTTATCAAAGTACTTCACGTTGTAAATATTGGCGTGCCATCAGACATTACATTTACTTGTAAAAGAGCCATCCTATTCTATGTTTATGACACAATAAATACATGACTGTGGACCAGACACAAGTACGAGTCTGCTTGTTTTTTAGGGACCAAACTAGAAACGAACAGACTATTAGTTTTTAGATAGGCAAAGATAAAACGAGACTTGAATCAATTTTTGAAAAATTTCAAATTCTTTCATTTTAGCCTGTGTTTTTGTCCGTTCAAACTACATATATTTTTTGTTGTTGGATGACCTGGTTGAATAAACAATGAATAATATTTACAGGGTTTGAAATTGAAGTAGTACCTTTGTGGTTCATCAATTGATCTGAATTCAGTTTGGTCCTTATTATCTACCTCGTCACCTCAAACACAACTTTCGCATAATGTGAAAATAAAGAAAAGTTCTTTTGGCTAGACATGAACTGTTCACGTACAATGAAAAACTTGCGATATATTTCTGGATTTGACGAACGCATTGCCCAAAGCTGAAAAAAACGAAAAAAAAATTGCAGCTCAAAAAAAATGCTGTTAAAGCCGGTACCTGCCCATCTTAATGCATAAAAAACTTCATTCAGTTTTTCGATAAAAAAGAAAAATTGTAGATTCGGATACATGAATAAGGTACAAATATCAATTGATGACCACCTAAATTTTTTCATGATGATTAAAATATTTTGAAAATTTTTTTAATTCGCGTCGTTTTGCAGTAGAATGTACAGGTACCGACTCTAAATTCTACTAATTTTCGTGTTTAGCATTGATTTTTTCGCTCATTTTGTCGTTTTTTTCACCTCTGGACATCGCATTACATTTTGGTCAACAGTTTTATCTTTGACAAATTATTTAGTCACACTCCTACTTTGACCTCATCAGCAGCAGATAAGATTGATTTTTTCGAATCACACGATACAAAATGAACAATGTTTCAAAAAACATGGCATATTTTAACAAAATTTCAGTTATGCTCTCCACGTCTTCAATAAATTATGATCTATTGTCGTTCTTTGAATTAAAAAAAAATCAGAAATTCAGAAACCTGAGCATCACAAACTGTATGTATATGAAATAAAGTGTGTCTTAAAACTGAACTTCAAACTTTTTTTAAACAAAAACTGATCAAAATGTTACGAATATTTCAATTACACAGTTTTTTCAGTTAGCGAAAAAACTGCAAAACAGTTCAAGGTACTCTACGGACCTTGAAGTAGTGTTGAGCGTGGATTAAAATCTTTAATCGCCACCACCCATCTAGATAAGAGATCAAGTTCAAAAGTGGGTTTTTTCATTTTTTTTTTCCTTTCTAAGCATTCTATGGTTTCTAACATGTTATTTCCAGTTTCAAATAGAGAATTCTAAGAAAAAACAAACATACCTATTATGAAACGAAAAAATCTAACTTCTAATTGTCAGGCTTGTGATATTATCCAAAAGTGTACTACCTTTCCACTATGTTAAAGAACATAGATCAGTTGCAAAATGGAAATTCAGCTGTTGAGATTCTTAGAATTATTCCTTATCAGCCGATTCTCATGAAAAAAGTCAGTTAAATTCACCTGTAGGTACACATTGTCATGATTGATATAGAATGGATATTAGATTGACAGATATTGAAGAAAAGATTAAATAATCATAAAATGAACATAATTAATCGTCAGATAATAGTCAGTTTTTGTAGTAGAAACATTTCTCTATTTTTGTGAAATTAATGTTAAAAATCGTTCTTTTTTATTAAGGAAAACTATTTTCTTAATTTGAAGTAGTATTTTCTCAAATTGTTACTTGATGAAATTAACATATATTTCATGCGAAAATTGGCTTGCACAGTTTTTTCCCAGAAATACTTACTTTTATGACGGTGATTTGGTATCGGAAATGGAGCACCAAACATTTTCATACTCCAAAAAGTTTTTGTATTGAATAGAATTGAAAGGGTAGCTAATATGTTTCAAAATAATAATAATAATAATAATGATGATCAATAAGAGAAATCGGGAGATTGGATAGTTTTCGAATAGAAAAACCCATTCAAAGTCACTATTGGAGAAGGTATGATAACAAAAACACGATCCTGTTGTGAAACATGATTTTCTGATTGATAATATCATTTTTTTTTAATGAGATATACATTTTTTTATTAAGAAAAATTTTCTAGGATTGTTTATCAATTGATTTCACCCTTTTTCGTTAGAGGTTAAATCAGGATAACACTTATTTGAATGATAACACTAAGTTGTTCACTGAGTTAATCGAATGCGAACAATAATTGACCATTCACTCAAACTATTTTATTCAAATTTTTGTTGAACAACTTTCACTCCTGGTTCAATGAAACGTTGTGTTGGATTTCATGGCCTTTAACAATTAATTTTTATCACTTTTCCCTCGATTTTTTTTTCCAACAACAAGGAATTCCTTATCAGTGGGAATTTAAAATTTCTCACTGTTAAATTCCTGCAAAGTTGTCGTGAGAGAGCGACTATATGAAAATATTTTCAGTTATTTTGCAAACAAAAACAGCGAAAATAATAATATTTTTCATTTCAAATGGAAGTAAGAAATATACTCGTCAAAAACTGGACACGTGAAAATGTTATCATTGAATTTGCGGAAAAGAAGAGCGAGTTTATGACCTTGTAGCGCTGACTGACAACAACAACAACAAAATAAAAATAAATGTATCATCGAGGGACAGAAAGAACAGTCACATGTGTATGATACATTTCGTATCTGTAGTTGTTAAATTGTATTTTTTTCCTATTTAAAATAAAAAAAGATTATTTTTGCAAAAAAACGGATCATCAAAGAGATGTATGATCGCAATAAACTATGAACTTAGATACTTTTCCGATTATCAATTAGAAAAGAAATTGTTTTTGAAAAAAAAAACTTAGTCTCCGACCTCGCAGACATTAAGATCACACACCGGTTTAAATGAAAAAGAATCACAACAATATTAATTTGATATTTCATAATTTCCAAGAATAAAACTATTATAATCAAAAAGTGATTAGTTGTTGGAAAAAAGTGATTTTAAAAAAACGAAACTACAAAGACAATTTTTTGGAAATTGTCTATGAGGAAAAAAAATTTTCCCCAAAACATTTGAGCAATATATTTTTATTGGATTCGGCAGACAATGAAACTTGATTTCATTTTATTGAAATTGAAAATGGAGACAAAGTTTGATAATAAAATTAACATTATGAAAGGAGAACAACTGTTTTTGTGCATGTAATTAGAAAAAAAAGTAGTATTAGTAGTAGAAGCAAAACAAAGTTAAAGCTGTCACGATACTTTCAGTTATTTAATTCACATGAACACTTTAACTGTGAAAAAAACGTGCAAAGAAAACAAAAAACATGCAATATACACAACTAACCTTGGCGTTTTTTCTTGCGCCCAACTTTTTGAGACATTCTCTCAAAGTTTGAATACTACGCCACAGGAGTAGTTTCTTTCCAGGAATATTATGATCAAAAGTGAAACATAACTTAGACGTTGGTTCTTATCAATTCGCCCAACAATAAATTATGAAAGGAAACTGATGAAGACCCTAATTGCGAGTAATGTTCGAAACCAATTGCCAAAATTTATCTTCTTTTACTTTTTTTTCCGTTTTCCATTTTGATAAAAAAGAGACTTCCTATGATTTTGTGTGGAACAGATGTCTTGAAAATATTTGAAATTGAAGTTTTTCTCAGAAATTCAAAAGTTTAGGTATTGTTTTCTTTTTATTGATTGTGCTTCAACATATGTATTGTGAATACCGAAAAGAAATGAAATTCAAAAAAGTTTCAGTAACGTAAGCTCATTAACGTTCTCAATTATATAAAAAATACAGATGCTTGAGAACAAAAAAACTAGAATATGAAGTAATTTTAGTCGAATAACTTCCAACAATAGTTTTTTTCCTTGGAGTTGGAAAAAAAGGTTTTTATCATTTTTCCGCTCATGATGAGCTAAATTCTGATTCAATCGAAACAAAAGTGAAGCATAACTTCTTCATATTGAAAAATTTCAGTATAGCATCACAAATCACATGAATGCACAAAGAACATTTTCATTTGCTCATTTAGTGAATATACCTGAGTGTCAGGTACTTGCAATTTTTCTACCTATTGTTGGGTCATTAGTGTTGTCAATTTCATAGTTCTCAGAAAACATAAAAGTGGTGCTTTTTTCGAAATATCTTGACAACCGTTGAATGGAGATTTTTCTATAAACTGAAGAAACGTATTCTTTTTTAGTTTGAAGCAGATTTTTTCACTCAATGAAATAAATATAAATGACAAAAAACTAGTTTTTGACGTTGATGTATTCAAATTTCGCTTGGTTTATATCTCACCTGCAACTCGTTTCGGCCGTTGCCAAGAAGCCGGCATGCATCGCATCCGTGGTGGCTGACCGTAGTTGTGCATTAAAACGGAAGTCGAAGAAGAATATAATACCGAAAATACAATTGACCAAGTATGAAGAAGATTGTATCGTCTGGAATGCACAAAAAAGTGTTTTCTCGACGAATCATGAAAACATTAATTCAAGAAATTTTCACATTGAATCACATAATTTGATTCATTTCGTTTTGAAGAATTGATTTTACAAAAAAAAAAGATCAAGAATTCAACAAATTTGGAAATGAACATAGACATGGAACCAAATAAATAGACAAATCTCACAAAAAATATCTTCGCTGATTTTTATGTTCGCGCTGAAACGTGTGAAAAAGCCCTAAATATTCTTATTTATTCATGTTTTTGTTTGTTCAAAGTACCTACAGTAGGCCTAAGAAACATCAGCTTCAACTTCGAATTTTTGGAATAAAACAAATTTTTGGAAAAAGAAGATCCAATAAAAACGTTGTCTAAGAAACGACCATAAATTTCCCTTTTTTGGGCCTATAATTTTTGTTTATAAAATAGGCGGTGTATGCTCATCTCGACTCCACCCATTTTTTTTCGAAGAGTAAGGCACGGTCTGGGGCTCGAAATCTGGGGAATCTCAAAGGCATATAAATAATTGAGTAAAGAAAACAATATATTTTACATAGAACAAATACAAATATACACATATATCAGCGGACAACACTTTTTTTTTGTGAAGATGTCGGAAAAGAATATATTGTGCGAAAAATGGAAATTTATTCATGTCTTCTCATATATTTATAGGTCAATAAAATGTGAAAATGATTGGGGGCTCGCAAAAAAACATTACAGGTTTCCAACTGGTTTCGCTGCTATAAAAAATTGAAGAGAAAAATTTGAATAATTCGAAAAAAAGTAATGTTCGTTGGTTGAAATTGAGATAAAAAAGTGTTCTAGCAGCGATTGATGAATTTCAAAACTAACATTTTCATAGAAAAACCAACTACACACGAATGAAAAATCGGCTAATTAACATGTCTAAATATTCTTATAGTTAGTCAAATTTTTAATGAAGTGAAGATATTATTGTGACGTGGAGAATTTTTGAAACGAACAAAATATTGTACTTGATAGCGATCATTGATACGAAAACTCGTACTCATGTTATTTTATAGTTTTGATGCAGAATCTTATTTAACTGTATTGCATTGACCTAACCCCTGGAGGTGCAAAAACCCAGTGAATTGAAATCGACTGAAATGGGATAAATTCAGCCAACAAAACTGAAAAGGAGAATTTAAAAATTCTAAAACAAAGACATTGAAAAAATCGATTTTTCAATCAGTTGTGAATTTTGAAAAAAAAATGACAACGACGTGGGCGAAACTCCGAAAAGTATTTGATCAAAGTTCATACAGCCAGAAACAGTTTTTTTCCATATATTCTTTTGATAAAACCATGAGATAAAACACGCAAAATTAACAAACAATCGAAATAAAACTTTGTTTTTGTATACTGTATTGCCCGGGAGATAAAGTTTATTAAAATCTCAAAATAGAATCATTCTGAGAAATCATATCACAACTATTTTAGGACATTCTCTGAAAAATGAATTAGGAATTTTGATGGTCTTCTCGAAAATTCAATTAATTTGTGACATAATTCATCTAAAAACACGCAAAGCACATTTTTTGGTCTCAAAATACATCGTCTTTTAGTATTATTGTTTTGTTCATTATAAGCAACGGGCTAATCTTTCATCTTATGATAATCCCCGAAATATGAGAATATAATCTCGATGCATGTGTGGTGCACCTAATTTTGAAATGGAAAAGTCAAAAGGATTCTTCAAATAATCTCCTGGTTCGGAACAAAATTGTATATTCTAGAAGAACCCGAAAAAATCGGAATAGGATTTAAATTGAAAGAAATTGCACTCTTGGATTAGACCATGTATAAAACCCAAAATATAAATTTTTCTGCTTTCTACGGATATCAGAACCAATATGAAAAAGTAGAATTTTGGAGTTGTTTGTCTACATGTAAGAAACAGCAAAAAAAATAATTTCAATAGAAATAGCTCATGGGAAAGAGAAAAATTGGTCAGACAAAAACGAAATTCCTGAAAGAGAAAAGAAACATTGAAAAATGGTTATAATAGCAGTCTGATCAACAGCACAAAAAATGGACATTTTTCTATGGACATTTTTTCCGAATGATATGTGAATAGGCTTGTTCACAACAAAAATATGATTTATATATATATATATATATATTTCTATATGAATTTTTTTCATTTATATTTTTATAAAAGCAGAGTTCCAATGAATACGACATAATTTGTATTTTTCATTTGATTCAAATTTTTGTTGATGTTAGAAATCAGAATACATAAAGATTACTAGAACACAAATATAATAAAAAAAACTAAACTTCCCAGGCCAGAGTTTTATAGTCAACAAAACATATGATTACACATAAAAACAACAACAAAATAATAAGAAAAAAACCCTTCTAACTAAAGATCGAGAACTTGGTTGGACAAGGTTTTTTCCTTCGGAAACGCACTCTCACCATAATTATATGGATTTTGTTGGACGAAAAATATCTAATTAAAAATTTTTATTAGAAATCAAGCTGAACTTTCAGTTTTTATGTAGACACCGAGGCACTTCGAATTGAAATGTAAATGACATTTTGTGCTGGAAGACTTCTGGAAATGACTTTTTTCAGCTTGTCGGATACAGTTTCTGATTTCTTGGACTAGGAAGTTTTTTGAGAATTTACGCACGCTCTGTCGATTCATCAAAGTTCAGATATAGAATGCAAATTTTTGGTTGAACCAAAAAAAGTCTTTTTTTTCTCATGTTTTTGAAATTACCCATTCTTTTCTAATGATTTTCAATTGTTTTACACATATGTTTACTATTCTTCATAGTAAGCTTCAAAAATTTTGACTCAGACACGTTTTTTTCAAACACCGTGTCTTCTTTCTATTTGGATTTGGATTATGAAGCCTACCTTGTTTTCTATTTTTGACAAAATCTCACAGATCTTCACTAATTAGGTTTGTGGGTGGAAAAAAGCACACCTGTTGTTTTGCTCTTTCCGGTTCCAAGAGGATTACCGAACGGCAATGATTAATTAACAAAAAATAACGGCCGCCAGTTATATATCAGCTTGGGAACAAGCCATGAAAAATAATTTGTATAATCTCAGACGGCTCGCATAAATTGCATGCCAGATGTAAACTGATTTTCCGATCTAGGATGGATAATAATGCATGTTTTCGATATTTAGAGAATTTAACGCTATAGTTATCTATTTTATGACAAAGATAGGTTTTGAATGGAGAAATTATTTTGCTGGATAACAAAACATTCATATTTATATGACGTAAAATGTATCATGAAAAGAAAATCAGAAAAATAGAGAAATTTTCGCAATCCTAAAACAGCTTGGTAAAAAAAAGTTTTTAAAACAATATTATTCCGGTCCAAAAATTGTAGCCTATTCATAATTTTTCCTATTTCCGAATAATGATTTTTTGTTATCACATGAATTGTTCTACTGTTTCTCTAGAACAATAGTTCAAATGATCGAATTTTGATAGTTTTATCATTGTCTTCATATTTTTTTTGAATTTTGAACGAATCTTGGGGGTTTTTCGATACTTGAAATTTTTGAGACCATTATCACAATTTTTTGATCCGGTATTATATAACTGTGTTAAAATTTTCCGTGATAAATTAATAACGTAAACCTCACTTCACAGTTTTCATATCAATTTTTTCCTTCCGGTTTTTGCGGTTTTGGATTGGAATTGATCTTTTTTGAAACGTTATGAACAAATATGAAAACTAATATGCTGGTCACTAGTGTTGCTTTTTTAATATTTTGGTTGCCAAATGATTTTCTATACAGAATAACTCAGAGGAAAGGGACTTATTTTATTGTACTAAAATCTGTCTGTTTTTGTTCCAACAAACTGGAGCTAACAAACTAGTTGAACTATTGCCATTAGAATGTTCCGGAGAATAATAAGCTCACATATGAACATGTCTAATGCAGATTGCTGTCTCAGCAACATGATCACAACAGAAATTTAGGGATTTGTATTGAAAACTTGTTTTGTTACTTTAAAAAAAGGTTCACGTTCTGTGTTTTGTGATGATGAAGATCGGTTTTTGTTCATTTCATGAAAACTCGTTGTTTTTCTCGAAATAGCTATACTCCCATGAGCTAGTAATGTTCAGAATTTCAGACCTCGTCAAATTAACTAATTTATCCTATTTAAATCTGGGAAGCCCATATGAGGTACAGTGCTGGCCAAAAAGGTAGTCCCAAATGGTTTTCTGTGGGTAACTTTTTTTTAGCATGTCGAATCACTCTCAAATTTTTATCAGATATGTCTAGCATGTCTGTCATTGTTCAAACAAAATTTGGAGTGATGAATTTCATTTTCAGAATTTTAGGACCTGATTTAGTGATTTTGCTGAAAATACGAAATTTCCGACATTGTCTTCAGCGGCTAAGATTGGTCCGGAAATTGACAGCACCTTCAAGTTTGAATGTCTAAAAGTTGTAATAAGTCTATTCAAACATATTTGGAACATTATATCATAATATATTCACTGCTTCTGGACAGTATCAGATGATACTACTGTAGACCTCGGCAATTGAGTTCCAAAGGACAACAGACTCCTGAAAACCATCGGAATGATTTGATAATAGTTTAATTTGGCTGAATATACCATTTGAAGATGGTCCGAAAAATTTCTGAACCATTTGAAGTCTCCATATCGATATTGGAATGACTTAAAGATATTTTGGAAAGTAGTCGGAGTCTAATAGAAAGGAATTTCGAGTCAAAAATTGATTGCCAGCCGATCATAATATATGTTATTGATGTTTTGTGAGTAGTTATTGATGTTCTGAACCATATTCAACGTTTTTAGTATGAAGACAACCGGTACTAATCCTTTCGATGAAGTTTGAAGACAAATTAATGAAAAGGAATTTTTGGAACCCGGAGGATTCAGCCCAAATGACTTATATTCGGACTGTATCATTTTATTTTCCATGTCAAAATGGTCCAAAATTAAGTTCCTGTATTGTTGTGACCGGAAAAGGTTCATTCGGATATGTTTTGTTTCAATAGTAATTGATTTGAAATAATTCGACTCTTGTTCCGCATTAGTGCATTATTACCCGGTCTTCAAACTTCATCAAGAGTATCAATATCGGTTATCTTCATACCAAAAACGTTGAATACAATTCAGAACATCACTAACAACTCACAAAACATCAATCACATGGATTTTATTCGGCTAGAAATCGACTTTCGACTCTAAATTCCCTTCTATTAGACTCCAACTACTTTTCAAATTATCTATAAGTCACTCCAGTATCGATATACAGGCTTCACATGTTTTAGAAAAACTCTTGAACATCTCCAAATAGTATAATCAGCCAAATTAAACTATTATCACAACATTCAGATGGTTTTCAGGAGTCTGTTGTCCTTTGGAACTCAATTGCCGAGCTGTACAGGGATAACATCTGATATTGACCAGAACAAGTGAAAATATTATGATATAGTGTTGCAAAAATGTTCGAAGAGACTCATTACAACTTTTGGGAAATCAAACTCGGAGGTCCTATCAATTTCTGGACCAATCTTAGTCGCTGAAGACAATGTCGGAAATTTCGTATTTTCAGCAAAATCACCAAATCGGGTCTTAAAATTCTGAAAGTGAATTTCATCACTCCAAATTTTGTTTGGATAATGACAGACATGCCAGACATGTCTGATAAAAATATAAGAGTGATTCGACATGTTTTAAAAAAGTTACCCACAGAAAACCATTTGGGACTACCTTTTTGGCCAGCACTGTATATTGCATTTCGACAACTCTGGTGAATGGATATACGAAAAAAAAACTGAGAGTTTCAATTATCAGCAAAGCACTTGATGTTTTTTTTTCCAATTGCATGTTTCCCATCTGAAATTCTTATCAAGCTTGTATTAATGTTTTGACAAACTACTAGGAGATGTTTTTTTTTTCAATATCTCTACATGTTTTGAGGAAAATAAATTAATCATCATTCATTACTAATCACATCAATTACAAAAATTAAACACATAAAACACAGAGGAAAACACAAAAATCATACACAGACACAAAAATGAATACATAAACCCAATGAAAAACCAGAAAATCATACTAAATGTGCTAAAAAGAGAATGTTAAAGCTCATAAACTGAGATACGTTTTCAGTCCACATTTTCAGCATAGAGAATGTTCGATATGTTGCAGTAAAAAAATTAGTCAATAGAAATAAATAAATTGAAAAAGTTATCAAATCGATGTTTTTCGAGGGAGCACAATTCTGTCGTTGGAAGGTCGAGGTTGCGCACTTTTTCGACGTGGAATTATTGGGGCAGCGAACACGGCCAAAGTGTGCATTTCTACTTCAGATGGTGGTGATGGTGATTCTCCGTGAATGAGTTGCTCTTCGTCGTCGTTTTGTTTTTGGACCAGTATACGCATAACTGCTGATGACTTTTTGCGAGTCGAACCGTTGCTGAAAAAAAAAACATTTTTGAAAAAGTTTAACAGGAAAATCCCTTGGAAGAAAATTACTAATAGGAATTTACTTCTAATTACGAATTGAATTTATGATCTCATTTCCTGATTTCTTCTTGATTTATCATCTTACACGCAATTTTCAAAAAAAAAAAAAAAATGCAGAATTATATTTTTCTCGGAAGTAGTGCAAATTTCAAGACTTTTTCTTTTATATACTTGGAAAACTTACAATTTGAAACTTGGACGTTCGTGTTGTGAAATTTTCTTATTACTAACTATAGTTGTTGACACGAAAGGCTGGCTCTTGTCGGTGTCATTGAACGTTGCTTGCATGACCTGAAAATCATTCAAAAATCATAATCTGAAAGCATTTCATTTTGTGAGAAAAGTTCAATTCATTTCAAAAAAGTGAAAGAAGTTGGTGCGAGAAAAATAGAGGTACTGTAGCTGTGTAAGATAGATATCAAAAGTGAAATGAAATGAAATGAAGCTTTCTCGTTACGATTTTTTGAAGAAGCATCCACCAATAAACCACAGGTAAAAAACACCTGTCAACAAACACCATGCACAAAACGCGTATTGTTCCTTTCATTGTTGAAGTTTGAAGAAAATATCTGGATAAAAATTGATTGGGAGAAGTTAGAAGTTTGAATCATGTTGTGAAAAATTGTTCTGAAAAGGGATGAATGTGCAACCGACATTTCACGGGTAAGAGTTTTCAAGACTTCAAGATAGTAAAGAAACCTCCAATACATATTTTTCATGCATAATTTGAAAATTTTCGAAATTGAGATATCTATAAAACAGTTCATGAATTTCTGTCCATAAATTTTGAAGAGAAATAAAGATTTACATAGAGTTCATGTGTTTGGTGATTCTCATTCCAAGGCTTCCGAAGAAATGCAGAATTAATTAACAAAATAATCGAACAATTTTTTGTTTTATAATTTCTTTTTTTTTTTTTGTTGAAATACGAAAAATCTCCGTTCCATGCAAATAATCTCAAAAAATGGAGAACTTTACCCGGAAATGCAGGTTCATTCCTCCCTTTGTTTTCATAAAATCCCGATAGAAGCAAAAAACCGACAAAAAACCACAATTTGCAAAATAAGCCAAAAAAAAGTGAAGCTTCTCAAGAAGTAAAAAACTGTTTTGACAACAAGTCATGCGAAATTCAAAAAAAAACATTTTCAATTCCTTCTGAAATTCTGACAACGAGTCATGCTTTTTTTGTGTTGAGTCAGATTTGCTGACTATTCTTGCACTTGGTGAGTCGATTGATGTTTTTGTTACCTGTGGCGAGGTTGATCCGTACTTATTAGTAATTGTCATAGTTGGATGATTGAGGAGGAGTGGCGAGTGGTTGTCAGCGTCTAGGTTGAGATGAGTTTTGAGGCATTTTGGCATTAAATCGATGAATGCGGCACGAAGTTGGAGGTTGAGCACTGCGTAAAGAAGAGGGTTCCACACCTAAACACTTTTATATGATCATTTTGAATTGTCAAATCAATGTCTACCGTTGAAGTCATGGCAATACAATGTGTAGCAATTCCAAAGATATATTCCTGATTTTTGATAAGTGATGGGAGATAATCATAATCTCTCAGAATGTTAAATGTTACTGACCATGCCCAACTACAAGCAAATGCGACAACCATTCCAATTAACATCCGATTTGTTCGCTGACGTCGTCTAACAGCTGTTCTTTGTTGTTCACTCAATGATGTCTCCCAGTTATTCTCCGATTTATGCTTTTTTGCCCCTTTTAGAATCATACTCTGCCCAATTTTGAGTGAAATTGCAGTGTATGAGATGATGATGATGGTTAATGGAAGGACGAGTTGGAGGCACATTAAGACGGCGCCATAAATCTTCCGCTGGCTTTCACTAGTACCCCAATCCTCTGTAAATATAGGGGTTGTGTGAAAATACTTTTTGAAATTACATTATAACCCGGAAATGGTTTATCTGGTGTAATACTTGGAATTGCATTCACTAATTTCAGATACTCATACAAGAAAAACAATAATTCCACTTCCTCATATATTTTCAGCATCTGAATTTTCAATTTTCCAATTTTACTGGTCCTTTTCATCTGTCACGCAAACCGATAAAGGGCAAATAAATAATTTTTGAAAGTGACAATAAAATTATGAGAAGATAATTCAATTAGCATCGGTACATGTGACCTTTTTCTTCTAATTAAACCTGTTTCCGGTGTTTGAATAACAAACCTGTGCAGTAAAGTCCACAAAAATTTTCAAACGGTCCCAATTTCTGTTTGAAAATGATTGGCGACGAAATTGCGGCAGCAAACACACAGATTATCTGGAAATAATCCATATTATTCAAATTTTCTGTCGGTTCATAAACTGACCCCAATGACGACCAATGCTTGATAATGCGATATTGGTTTACGCATCGGAAATCGAATCAGAATATATCGATCAATTGAAATCGCAGTCAATGTGAATGTTGAGAAGCACAAACTGATACCCTAAAAAAAATTTTTAAAAATGGATATTTAAAAAAATATAATATTACCGCTATAAAAGGTGCTATCCGACATAGAATCTCTCCGAAAATCCATTCTTTCCGGAAAGCAGTTATTGGTGTGATGGTGGCAGATGTACAGCATACCACAATATCCGAACAAGACAAAGAAAGGATGAATAGATTCGGAACTGTTTGAAGTGATCTGTGAATATACAATTATTAATTGGGAAAATTGATTTTTTCTCTTGACCATTCTCCACAATTTTTCACTACTTCTTATCACATATAAATTAGAAAACTTCACAAAATCTATTTCTGAATAGTTTTTTAAGATCAGTATAAAGTTTTTATTATTGTAAAATAACCTGAAATTGTGATGTCATGCTGTTTATTCTAAGGCGATTGTAATATAATGGACATGATCTTAATTTGATCTACCCAAAAACTCACTTATTTCTAGTGATCGCGAGAATAACACATGTGTTACCAATAATTCCAGCAGCAATGATAAGTGCATAAAAAATGGCGAAAACCACAAAAGTATACCATCTTGTCGATAAATCTTCTCGAAATATCCAAAGTTCGGAATTCAGTGATAAACATTCTGTGCTGTTTTCCATTCTGAAAGATACATATTTTTATCTTAGATTAAGATTTCATTTTGCGAACACATAACCACAAAAAAATATTCTCTGATTTTTCAATAATAATAGTAAAAAATAATATGTATATATATTTTTTTGTTAGGTTGAGAGTGAGAAAAGAAAAATAAGAACCGGAAGACTACTAATTAGTTATGATATACATAGACATGTACAGATCATGAATGAATAAATTGAGTTTGTTCTAGGTAATAAGAAAAGTGTCTGAAGCAAAAAAGAAGAAAATAATTTCAATCAGTCATAACTTCATTCAAAAAAATAGGATACGGTTACCTCACGAGAAGAAAAAATACTGAATTATTCAGAGATAATGGAGAGGATCCAACAAAGAAAACACAAAAAATAACAGCTAGAAAAATAACAGCAAAAAATAACAGCTTTCATGGCGATACTAGCCTATAATTAGAAAAAATGACTTGAAAATAGGAAATATAATAGAAAACAATAATATTGAGGAAATACCACATATGACAATATTTTCTGAGAACCAATAAAAAAGTAACAGTAGTTGAGTAAATCTAGAAATTCTTTATCAGAATTATTTTCTAAACGTGACAATAAAAATATATTTCACAAGAAATTCTTGAAGAACACCGTGGAGTTCAAAAAAACATGGGAATTTTCCAAGAATCATGCTTGACTCATCAGAGACCACCTAATTAACTCGAAGCCTTATTTATATTTATAATAGTTTTCCATCAACTAACCTGAAGACATATGTCCTTTTAAAAAAGTGGACTAAAAATAGAAAGGTTCAAATTACTCCGGCGCAGTTCAAAAAATAAACTTGGTTTCAATCTTCTAAAATTCCTAATTAGAAAAAAAAGCAAAGGAAAAAGAAGAAAGAGAAGAGGACAATGTTGTTTGTCGAACGTAAGAATGAATGTAATTTCTCTGGTCTACTTTTTTTCTTTTTTACCTCAACCATCCACTACGACTCTCTTGAGTTCCCTTGAGATTCGAAGCGTTCGTTGAAATGTAAAAGTAATTGTGCATATATAGATGAATCACGCATACACATACACATATATCTCTAACATAAGCTGGAGAAGAAGAAGTAGAAGAAGAGACTAACTAGGCTATTTTTGAAATTAGAATTGTTGTCGGATTGAGGCGTGAAAAAAACCTTCATGGAGACTAGAGGAAGCGGTTTTTTTTTTTTTGCTTCCTATGATTTTCGTTCTGCTGGCCGGATGAACAATCGGTTTTGTCTTTGAATATTTATTAGAAATTTGAACGAATGAACAAAGAAAGAATGACAGAACATGCTTAAAAAGATGTGCGGTTTTGAAAAATATCGCATTTCATCAAGACGCGTTTTTTTCTGGATGGTTTTGAGGATGGATGAGAGATTTTATTGGAAAATCTGAACAAATGCTTTTAATCCAGATTTTTGAAGTTTTAGATAAGAGTATATATTTGTTTTGAGAAAGGGGAATTCTATGTAAAACAAAACGAAACAATTCTATTTAAAAATTATAGAATCAAATCGTTGGGGGGGGGGCTTAACAGGTTGGTGTTTGATAGAGAAGATTAGTTGATTTGGACCACCTATTCATTTTGTACTCAAATGAACGAAATTTGTTTCGAAGTACGAGAACTTTCAATAACAAAACTCCAAGGTGTCAAAAATCTCCTTTAATTTAGAACAACATTTTGAATTCTCGTGATCACCATTCATTAAAAATAATTCATAAACATCTAGGGATTCGAATTGGATTCGGAAATAAATATTCTAGGCATTAAATTTAAAGTTCATCGGGAATAATAAAATCAAGCCAATAAAGTTCTCAACAAAAAAGAAAATATTGAAGTCATGCATATAATATGAAGTATTAAATGATTCGAAAATAACTGCAAGATTTGCTAGTTTTCATAAATGACCAGAGAAAGAACATCATCAAGATGAAGTGTTTACATTTTTGAGTACATGTAAATGATATGTAGATCAGTTTTTGTACATTTATTCTCCAAAACATGAGAGAAAATTCAGGACAGTGGTCTTATGGAAACGTGTTTTCTGTTAAAAATGAGAAGAGCAAAATCATCAATGAACGACCGCCCACTTTGACCGCTTGAATCTACGCGGAAATTTGAGAATTATTTTTCTCACGTTCTATTCATAGACTGCTCAGAAAATGAAAAACAGATCACGTTGAAATTACGTTGAAATAAATTTTACTAAAAATAAATGTTCAAAAAATTTCAAGACCACTTGTGTAACCAGAATAATTACATTTTAAAATTCAATTTTTTATCGACAAAAAAATCACAGCTGTTCAAATGTGCTTCAGCAGTTTTTCTTTGCTTACTGCTACCATTCTTTTTCTCAAAATTGAATGAGCATAGTAAAATGAGAAAAAAAATTTCTGAACAATTTTTTGGGCAAGATTAGACTAATTTCAGATTACTATGTGTTTCTTGTCGAAAGCAAGTAGAAGCTTATTACGATGTGATCTTCAGTTTTAGATGACACATTTTTGTGACGTACCAATCTAGGGAAGTGATAAAACTTGAAAAAAAAAACACAATAATTTTTTTTTTGATATATAAATAGAGCAGAAAAAAAAATTAACGTATCATATTTATTTCTTAATTTGCAGGACTTCAATCCGGATTAAAAATATCAGTTTTTTATTTCCCTCCCACTTAAGAAAGTGACGTAATGAAGACATGTTTTTTCCTTAAATTATCCAAAGTTTCAAATAACAAGAACATCAAACTGAAAAAAAAGAAAAAGGAAACACTATTGAAGAAAGAGAAAAGTAGGCGGACCTGTCGGAGAATTCTTTTTCAGATTAGCGACTACTATTATGGTAGGAAATGAAATCACGGAGAGAAAAAAGAAAATGTGAATAATCTCGATTGAATTATCATAGTTTTCAGAGAATGCATACACCTGGGCTGGACTTTTGATTGCGTCAATGGAGATTAAAACATCAGAATTGTATGTATCCATTGATGATTAATAATGAAATGAAACTATAAAATATTAAAGAGCAAGAGAATGTAGTAATACATTAGTTATGTGAGAATTTATTTGAACATTTGTAGTCTATGCACAAAAATAAATTTCCAGGATATACATTAATGATGTCATATCACATCGGTTAAAAACTGGTAAATTCTAAGGAAAAAATGTCCAGGTTCTAGGTTTCAACCAAGTTATAGATATCTAATCTTACATAAACACTAGTGTGATAGAAAAATTCTCATATTTTAAGCTAAATCTCACACTCCTGGTTAAACTGAGTTGAGTTGCAAAATTATGTTCCCATTGGGCTAACAATCCATTTAAATATTCTGTATTTTTTGATCTATAGATTAGTTCTGAAGTTTTCAACAAAAAAAAGTACTACTAGGATGGTTTTATTTTGGGAAAAAGGGATTTCAGTTATCAAAATCAGCATTTTGAAGTTCTCAAGAAAAAATGTGATTTTAGTGCATTACTCTATAGAATAACTGAATGAACTTACAATGACGCATTCAGTATCTCACAGAAACTGAACAACTTTCTATTTACGTATATAATAAGAGAATAACAGGTGTTACCTCTGGGATTCATTAGATTATTCACCGATTTCTAGAAAAACAAGTCGGAATGGAACACGGAACTTTTCTCAAAAAAAAATGGTTTGAGGTGAAAAAATTTTAATGTCTGTTTTTGGCAAGTGACAGGTATTAAATGGATATGTGGTGATTAGAAAATGTTTTGCTATCCTGACATTACTTTTTGCAGAATTTGAACTTTTTGTGTATGATAAATTGCTATTGCAATTTTACCCCGCCCCCAGTGACTTTTTTTTAAAACATTCTCATAGAACAAGACCTATAGAAAAGAAAAATCAGCGACAAAATAAGAGCCAGATCTCAAAAACCAGAAAATTAGGTTGTTGTTGTTGTAGGTAAGTCAATGAAAACATGAAAAATTGTATTATGTTTGATCAAAAACTATTGGAGATTATACTGTTGTTGATACTAACACCCTCATAATCCAATGAAGATAAAAGATTGAGGATGAAATTAAAATTGGCTTTATTACAAAAACGACTGCATTTTTTATTAGTTGTTTATCAAATTCAATTTATGATCGCGGAGAAAAAAAGAGAGGGCTACTAAATAGGAAAAAAAAAAAATGAAAAAATAGCAACTAACTATGTATGTGCGGTGAGAAAAATGCTCTCTTCGATTTCGATTTTAGTCAACTCACATCCATCATTAAATAAATAAAAAGGAGGATAAATAAGTGCTTGGCCGAATATGGAAGAGAAAAAGTTGGATATTGTTATTGTTCAGGTTATGTGGAACTAATAAGCGGTTTACCGAACATCATGTTTTATGAACTTCTAAAAAAATGTTTTTCAAAATTGTCCAGAAATGTTCAATGAAGCGTTTTCGAAATGAAATAACAAGACTTTGCAAAATAAAAATATCAACATTTTTTTATTTTGATAAAAAATGCATTTCTTCTGGGAGCAATGTTGTTTTGCTCAGTCTGAAAAAGGAGTTGAGTGACATTTTTTGACAAGTTTATGACAGTTTGAGTAGGTAATTTGCTAATAAAAAATAAACATGGTTCAGACAAAATTCGGTCAAACCGTACGTTTTTAAGAAAGAAACCAAATTATCAAAGCTGAAATAAATCTGTAAGATTTTTGATGACAAGTTTTTTTAGCTTGCTATGAAACCATATGAATTAGAAATCAAACACTAGTTTTCAACGTATATTACTCTTAACTTGTACATCCACTTAGAAGAGAAAAAGTAAAATCAAATACAGACATATAGAAAATTAAAACTACAGTAGTCTTTCTATGTTTTCAAATCAAGTACTTCGCAAATCTTCTCAATAATTCTTTTGGTTCAAGTTCAATAGGGATTATGTTTTTTATTATAATACGAAATAATTGATGTAATCATGTTTTTGATCCTTGAAATTGAAATGAATCCAAAAACTAAAAATAGTTACTTTGCCAACGGACGCCTACAGAGTTTATCCGAAAAAATAACAAAATGTTAGTTGGTTGAATGAGATGAACCACAAAATTCAGAAACAGAAAAAAAACCGGAGGAAAAAAAATTAGGCCATTTTGTGTGCCTTTTGGAAATGATTATTGAGGTTTTGTTTGTTTGTTTATTTGTGAATGTGATTAAAAAAATTTTTGCGAGTAAGTGAGATCATTTTACGACCAAAAGTTAATTAATTCATAAGATTTATGACATTATGGTCATTTTTCTGAAGTAAATGATTTGTTACAAGATGACTGCTTTGATATTTTTGTTTTCACGATAGCTCCAGGTTTTTCAAATATCCATCAGGTGAATTTGATTTTCAAACAACCACGCACTATAATTTCATATTCAAAAAACAACAACTATGTCTAGCTCTTGATAACTATTCTGGAATCGACTGACACTATTTTCTAAGGATTTTTCAAATATATTAATTTTTAAAGACATCTATGAGTTGAACAGAGTTCTGAACACACACTCTAAAAAAACAGTTTCCTCATTTCAATCTATTCGTAACAGGTTTTTCAAAACCGAGATCACTGTTCTAGTTTGTCAATATTTCATAGAAGTTCTTGTTCAAAATTTGAAACGTTTTTCTTACAAAAACATGAGCTGGGATAATATGAGCCCAGTAAGCACGATTGACAGATGATTCATAGCCCAGACAGATACAATTAGTTGAACACGCAAATTGGGACATATTGTAGTTAATTCTGAGAAAATGTATCCACTAGAAATAAAACTAAAAACAATTTTGTTTGCAGTAATGTCGTTTCAATGGAAATTTACTTAAATTTGTGTACTTTTTGAAAAAATAAGATGTCCTCAGAAGATATTTGATGTGTTTTAAGCAGAAGTTTGAACTATCCATTGTTATGTCTGGGTTCATTCTTCAATTTACAATTTCTAAGTAAAAAGACATAAACCATTTTTAAGCTTTATCATATAATTTTATCATAAAATAAAAAAAATGAATAACATTTCTCGATTCGAAATGAATTTTAGATGAGAATTTGCTATTAAATTCATCGTTTTATTTGAAAAAACACAATAATTTTAAGGCTCTATACGTAAACAAAATTATGAAAAAATTATGTTAGTAAGTTGTTTATCCCATTGTTCGAAAATCACTGTCGGCCACGAGATCTTTCAAATTTGAATTCTGAATGAATCATTTTCGTCGTTATTTTTAACCATTTATGAATATTACATGGAATGTTCAATGATGTTGAACTTTTATCTTGGATTAAATTTTTATGAATATACTTCAGAAGATGATTTTTTTTTTGAAATGACATAGGTTTTAATTTGAGACGAAATAAGGAAGATTGAAAACAAAACATAAGGGAAAAAACAACGAGTAACAAAAAATGTGTGCGTGGTGTCCTTTTTTTGAAATTCAATCTTCACTTCGAAACAAAATAAAATAAATTTGTGACTTCAAGGAAAAAGAGCAAGATTTTCTCGTTTGTTTATTCAAATTATTGCTAATTTCATCATGAAGGAAATTGAGATTTCCGTCGCAATTTCTTGAGATTTTATTTGCCATTAAACTATATGTCCTCAACATGGTTCAAGGAAGACAAACTAAACATAAATACCTAAATAGAAAAACTTAAAAATGAAAACCGCCAACTAGGAAATAAATTTAAAAAAATTTAATTCTGAGGTACTACAGATTTCGGCTGACTTTTGGTTTTTCGAAGAATGAAAATACGTTATATATGGAAGAAATTGAATCCGGATATACTATTTTAGAAAACAAATAAAATAGTTTTATGAACTCTTCAACCCAGATTTAGCATATTTTTAGCACTTGAAAAATTTTATGGGCTAGAGAGAATTGGTTCATGAATTTTACCTTTTTTTTCGAAGACTCTTGGTTTCGAAGTACAAACTACAATGTTTTTATGAATCTTTGGATAATGGAGAGAAAAAAAATTGAGAAAAAATGTCATGTATATTCAGAAAAATGTCATGTATATTCACATTGAAAAGTTTAAAAACTCGAATCAATGGTTAACCTCTAAGGGAATTTTGAGCGAAAAAAATCTTACAGTTGAAAATACATACGGAATCTCTAAAAGTGCATTTTTTAATTTCTACTTGCATTTTTCTCAAATGAAAGTTTTTCGGAAGTTAACAGTGTATCTCCACTCAAAATCAGTAATATGTTTCTTACACCACTACATCAATGAAGAACTATCGGATCTTTAAAATTCATCGAACTCTTCTCACTTGAACAACGGACTCAGCGTAAGTTCATTATTCCTCTCGGTGAAACAATTCAGGGGAAAGATTTCAATTTTGTCCTTGTGCTCAAAATACATAGAACTGGAGATAATCGTTATTCTGAAAATCATGTGGATATGTGCGTAATAGATAGATAAATTGGCTCTACGTCACTTGGCCACCCCGACATTCCGCCACTATTTGTACCTTTTTCGAAAATAACAAAACTATAAAGCAATCCATTCAATCACGTAAAATGGACGTTCACGTGGTTTAGCAAACAAAATTGACGACTATCAATCATTCGTCGGGATGGTAGAAAGTTCGAATCCACGTTGGACGTGGAGCCAATTAAACTCTCACGGTTTTGAATACTTTTTATCAACCTGGCGTGATTGCAAAACACATTTTTTGAAAAAAATATTATAGAAGCTGTTTAGTTTCCGAAAAATTGATAAATCGCAAGATTTGTTCAAAAATTGTCTTACTTTTGATCTATGATGAAAAAGTTAGAAAAATCATAGTGCCCCATAAGTTTCTAACAACCGGACGTTGATATTGCCCTCATACAAAAGAGAAAATGTGGAAAACAAAAACACGAATCAAAAGTAGAGGTGTGCGTTCTACCGAACACAAATATTTATGCTTGTACTTCTTGTATAATTTTTGTTTTTGTTTTTCATATGGAAAACCTTTTACTCATTCTCAATAATATGAAGCTTTTTTGTAAATGGTTTTAGATGGGAAGCTTTGAAACTGTTAATTTCAAGATAAAAAAGGTATCGTGAACCAATCAGCTCAATATTTTTCTTCTCAAACCGGGTTAGAACATCAAAAAATTGACAACCGTTAATTGTGGATTTAAACCATATCCACAATTAAAAGTATTATTACTGAATAATATTCCTATCCAGATCAACGAAAAAAAGTTCCGTTCTGCTATATTGGGATACTATCTAAAAAAAATTCCACAGTTTATACTTTGTAGACCTCCAGTTTTTGTTCCCACTTTTTTTTTGAAAAAGGGCATCTTATTCAAAAGTTTAATGTCTGTGGTAAAAGTTTTTGTTAATCAAAAAATACTCGCAAGTTTTTGAGAGAATTTTCAATATTACGTAAACAAATACTGTAACTCCTCTTCTTATTTTTCAGAATTTTCTTTATTTGCAGAAAGTTCAACCAGAAAAAACTAAAACAAACAGAAAAAGAATCAAATATGCGAAACAAAAGCTCGAATGTTGCGAGTTGTATGGTGAGAACTGATTATAAATTCGTGCACTAGCCAACAACTAAAAATACTTACTTTTGTCCAAATTGCCTGCCTATCGCCCGCACCGAATTGCTTAACGTCATACTCATGTTTGATTTTTCGGAGTGTTTTGAAGATAATTGTCGTATTTTTTTGGAAGTTTTTCGGCTCCGTCTGGAAAAAAAAACAATAGGAAAATGATGAAAATAATATGCATGTTCGCCGGTATTGTTTTTCATGTTTTCAGGGCTATAAGTTTGCTCAATATCAGATTCGGGGTTGTGGAGGAAGAGGTTTTCTATGGATGTCTAGTTATTCATAGAGGAGAAAAATAACACAAATATATAAAGACAAGGAAATGGGAAAAGTTTGGATGATTTCTGATGACATGTTTAATTAAAGTATGGAAAACAAAAGAAAAGAGGAATTGGGATCAAGATCTGAGAGGTGCAGAGAGAATTTAATTTTAAATTAAAATTTTGGTGCAAAAACTAAGAGATATTATGGGGTGATGTAGGTTTTTTGAAATGCCCGTAATGACGTAATTTCTTCCGAAACTCTGTGAAACGCTATTCATTCACAAACTCCATCAAAAAGATAAACAGATGTTAAAAACTGAACTCTCGAATTGTGACATCACATAATACAAATCCGAAGGATCAAGTTGCAGAATGCATGAATAATGTTTTTGTCTACCTGGTAAAATATCAATTATGTATTTTCCATCAGGTAAAAAAAGGAAAATAAGTTTTCGAACGGTTGACCAAAAAATTTCAACGTGTAAGGATGTTTTATATATTTTTTTAATTCTCTGCAAAATTTGAAAAACACGTTCTACCAACATATTGGGTCATTTTCAAAGTTGCTATTTTGCAAAGTACCAATAAGAACTGTAGCTTGATACAACGACAAATTTAAGAGAAATAAAGAGAATAATAACACAATATCTTGTGTAGGATATTGAAAATGAAGATTAGTGTAACTAGAACAGAATACCCTGAGATAAGACAATGAGGATTAAATATGTACTCGGAAGAAAAAAGTTTTTGTGAAACTAAAGCAAAAACTAATTTTGTATACATTTGGTTGTGAAACCGGAACACACAGGTTCTTAGAAAAACCCTCCCAAGAACAATAAAGTTTTGTTTTTCATTCGTCAAAAAAATGAACTTTGTGTAAAAAATAAGGTTTAAAATTATGAAAACAAAATACAACTAGAAATAAGGGGAATTTTCTACCGAATCAAACCTGATTTTGAAAAAAAAATTTGTGATGTTTCTCTGATAAAAAAATCTGTAATTAAATCGAACTATATCATAACAACAAACTTCATAATAATTTTAAAACTGTCATCCAAATGAAACCGAGTTGTCTTCAATTTAGTACGACTTTTTTCTTTCACATTATGAAATCACTTGAAATGATTTTAAAATTTTTGTCAGTAAAAAACACCCGAACTAATAATCATAAAACTTATTGAATTGCAAAAAAAAAATGAAAATGGGTCCAAAAATTTTATTAGCTCAATCATAAAACGACTTTAATGTGAAAGCTCACATTTTGGGTAGCCGGAAGGAGGAATTTTGAACAACAATAGAAGATGAGAGGCGTCGAAAATATGAAAAGAAAGGGATTCTTCCCTGTTTCAAAACAATGTGATTTTTGATCCATATACATTCTTTTTTCCGTGTTACCATTTCAAAAAAAAAAAGAATAGTTTTTAAACAAAAAAAACTTTGCATGTCAGAGGGTTGAAACAAAACAAATTTTAAAATGGAAAAATTATATTTGGTGGCTTGCGAAAAGTAGTTAAGGAGAAAAGAAGAACATAGCCGATTGCACAAATGAGCCAAATCTAGATTAAACCTCTTGCCGTATGTTTTTTTACTCTTATTCAGAAGGCATACTCATTGATGACAAATAAAACATTGAGTTTGGAATAAGAAGAAATTCAAAAATGAAATGTTGAGATTGGTTTGATTGACATTTATCAACATGAAAATGCATGGAGTTTTTATTTTCTGTGGCTTGTGGTAATTTTGAATAGCTCAAAAATTATATAGCAAAATTATGGGTTAGTAGAATGTCTAATTCTATGAAACTAGTAGAACAATTTTTCGTCTTTAATTCTGAAAAAAAACAGAAGAATTTCAAAATTTACGATGTTTGTTTCAAAGACTAGAACAAATCTTTAACACAATTTGTAACAAGTGAACTGACCTACAATGAAATGAAATTTATTTACATCTAAGATAAACAAAACCATCTGCTATTTGTTTATTATCGAAAAATATATTCCAAATATTTTCCAAACAAAAACATCCGGATCAGGCTTGTGCGGAACCGGAACCGGAACGTTCCGAAGTTCCGAAAGTTCCGACTGTTTTCGGAACTAAATTGATTCGGAACCAAGTTCCGACTTGTTATTTCGGAACTTTTGAGAATCGGAACCGAGTTCCGAAATCGTTTCGGAACTGCTCGGAACCAAAAATACTGAAAAAAAAAAGTAGGATTTTTCTGAAAATTCAGAGTTTTTTTTTTCAAATTTTGAAGTAAAAACTATTGGGTTCTCTGATTTCTGAATCCCAGCTATGTAATTTCGTCATTTTCTATTGTTTCTACTTTTATACCCAATATCAAACCAGAAAATTCGAAAAAATCTGGTCGAATTACGTCATTCCGAAGGTTTCGAAAAGTTCTGAAAGTTCCGTAAAAAAGTTCGGAACTATTTTTCGGAACTAATTTTTTCCGACTGCTTGATTCGGAACTGAATTGAAGGTTCCGAAAGTTCCGAGAGGCTGGTTCCGCACAAGCCTGATCCGGATCTCGATTTTCTCTAGCGATATTTCAGAATATGATTGACATAAAAGATCAACTACATGTAAGAAATAGTTCATGGCCACCTACACATATTATTGAAAAAAAACAAAATCAAAAAATAAGTAGTGTCACATTTTTATTACCAATACATACTAAAACACAAAATCCAATCAAAAATGCACCAGGGAAATTGAGAACTTGAATGTTTTTGATCACGACAAATTTTTGACAAATAAGAACTTCCTGCTTCTGAATGATACCATACGTTTTGTATTTTTGAGCAGATCTTCTCCGAGAAAAAAAGGAAAACAAAAAAATTACAAAGGAGATCACGAAAGTTGTCAGAACTTCTGACAAACATATATTTAACTCTTTGATGTTTGATGTTAGTATTCTACCGTACTCAAATATTTTAAAATCATGAATTAATAATCACTCAAGCCAGACTTTTTTGAAATACAGTTGTCATCAAAAATTTAGAGAAAAAGAGTGATATACAATTGAAATGTTATGAGAAGAATGATAATTGAGAATTTTGACGTAAAAGCAATAATCAGCTTCAGAAAAATCAAGGTCAACTGTTGATATTGAATATATTATAACAAAAGGCAAAAAAGTGGTCACAAAACAAGCACGTGTTCACAAAATCTTGAAGTAATTTGTTGTGAAAAACTCCGGTCTTCGAGAAAATAGCAGCCAATGTTTTTAGTGCCAATAAAAACACAAAAAATGAGTCTTGGGTGTTTTTTTTCAGAAATTTCAAGAAAACTAAAATTTCTTCTGGTATTAAAATAATTTCTAGTAATTTGAAAAATCATTGGAAAAAAATTGGAGGACATGAATCTCAAAACAATGGTCTCCAAAGCAAAAACAAAAAAGCACTGAAAATAAATTATACCTTGTTAGGCTACAGTAGTCCATGAAACACGCGCCATAAAACACGAAAATAAATTGGTTTGGAAATAAAACTCAGGATACGATGAGCAAATTACAGTATCCCAACCAAACCCTCGAATTAAAATTGTTCTAGCACAAACATACATTTCTCAAAAAGCTGCTAACTAGTAGTTTGAATAAATTGCTACCTTTGCTGCATTTCTGAAAACAAAAAAACCAAAAATCTTATGACGTTAGACAGCGGGGGGTCAAGTTCACTAATCATGGACAAAAAAAATTGTTTTCGCTTTGTTTGACGAACTAATTTTAATGTTCTTGGAAAGGCCAAAAATCTATCAAATAAGAACTTAACAAATCTTCTTGGGTGGTTTGAATTTAATTATAATGTACTCGACGAGCTCGGAAAATCAACTGTCTGAAGAGTGATGGATTCTCCCCAAAAAAATGAAACTATAATTCATTTTTCTTATAAAAAAAACGCGTTCAAGAAACCACGAGGAGGTTTTTTTAATATAAGAAAAAACGTTGCAAAATTGCTCCTCAAAGGATCATAAATGACTACCCTTACTTTGTAAGATGAAAAACAATAGCAAGAGTAATTTATCTTTTTTTTATTCTTTTATAAAAACAATGAAAGAGCAATGTTCTTGAAAAATTCAAATTCTCAGAAGACAAATGTGCGAAAATGATGAATGGGGAAATGGAAGTTAATTTTCACCCAAAGAGGATTAAAAGGGGAATGAGAATTGTCATGACATAACATTAGAGAAAATTGGATTCAAACAGTAAGATTCTCTGATTTGTAAAGGCGACATTCTTTTAGACAAAATTGGATTCAGTAAATCATGTTGTCTTGGTTTTTCGCTTCTCTTCCAATCCAAAAATAGAGGCAATGAAAAATAGTAAAAATGAAAAGTCATCCAGGCTGTCTAAATGACATATTCATCTCATAGTGTGGGTAATTTAATAATAATAAAATATTGGGCGGCAAAAGTTTTTGTTTATTTCCTTGTCCGGTGGCGAAAATAGAGAAAAGTGACATATTTTCTCAGTCGTGTTTTTGTTGTTATTTCAAAAAAAGTGCGAACAAGTTTTAGCCTCTTATGAACTATTTTCATTTGTTATTTTTTTCGTTTGACTAAACGAGGAAGACTCAGATGTTTGAAACTTTAGAAACGAATTCGAAAACAACACAAAGGGGAAACGGATTAGAGTTTCGCACATTTTCTAAAGAAATGTGGGAGATTTTAAGAAACCCGGAAGTCAAATAGTTATTTGATGTCTACGTTTTTTTGAAAAAAGACCATTAAAAAAACAATGCATTGCTGAAAACAATGCATTGCTGAAAGTTGAGAACTTTGATATTTCAAAAACCTGCAGACAAAGTGTTGAAAAAATTTTTGAATAGGTTACAGCTTCGAGGATTTGAACAAAAAATCATGATGAGATTAAAGTGATCTTAGAACATATGCGGGCGTTGGAGTTTGATAGTATTTATATATATATATAGTAGTAATCAAATCAAACCAAACAATATTTGAGAATCCAGTTCAGCCTACGAAGTTTAATTTTTTCTAAAAAGTTTGTGTTGTGCTGGTTTGAAAACAATTTAAATTTTTCATTATCGAATGATTTTCAGATTTATTTTTGAAAAGCTTGAATTTCACAATTTCGAAAAAGAGTTCATTCTGTTTTTTCGTAAAAAGTTGGGTCCTGAACGAGAAATTCGAGAAAAACAACTTTAAAAATCATTTTCGTTTTCAAAACCAAGATGTTTGTCCTTTTTGAAAAAACAAACCTGTTGTCCTTTTTTTGATGCTTCCTGTGTAGGGTGTCAAAAATAATCTAGAAAATTTCGAACTACTAAAACGGAAATTGGCTGCAGTATTTTTATTCTCTCAAACAGCATTAAAGACTATGTACTTTCTCAAAAAACACCATAAAACGAGACTCACCAAAATTTTTTAATAAACCTTATTTTTCATTTTCTTGCACTCGTGTCAACGAAAACAAAATTTGCAATACTTTTAATCAACAAAGTTTTTTCAAGGCAAAAAAAAATGTAAACCAAACTAGGTGAAATCCTTTTCACGGAAAGTGTAAATAAAACATGAAACAACCTTTTCTCAAAGCAAAAAAAAAGTTCAGAAGACGTAGGTGTTGAGAAAAAGTGTGAATAAATACGGGGAGCAAGTTGAGAATTTAGCCATTTATTCAGTTATACACTTTCTGATCATTAGATGACTCGAAACCCTACAATAAACATATTCTGCCTTTTCATACTACGTTATGATTATTTCATATTAATCAAAAACTATGATTTTGAACACATCCACACATGTGTAGCACACATATACCACACACACATATACTACACACAAAAACGAAAAAAGGGGGAAAATAAAAAGGACAGAGCGAGAGAGAAAAAGGCTAGGTAGTATTAAACAAGCGTCCTAGTTCCTTTCGTAGCCCTTATAGCTCAGTGGTAGAGCGTTGGTCTTGTAAACCAAAGGTCCGTAGTTCAATCCTGCGTGGGGGCATGAGACTTTTTTTGTTTTTTTTTTTTTTTGGAACACTAAGATAAATATTAGCGGATNGTGGGAGGCTTTTCAAAATCAATAAAGATTTGAGCTGATATTAAGAATAAAGCACAAAGGTATTTTAAATATTCCTAAAGTCATTCAGGACAATTTTGTGTCAGAAAAGTATCGTTTTTTCTAACAAAAAAAGTACGAATCGAAAAGAGCATTGGCACTAAACTTCACCATTAAAAAAAGTAACTGGAATGCACTTTTGTGGGAAAAAAGAAATGTGATTTTGAACGAAATAGATATGAAAAAATGTGCCTCAAAATACATAGATATTGTTTCTAGAAAAGTCCTACTTTCAAAAACTACAATCTTGGGCTGGCATATTATAACTAAATCTCATTTTGTTCAACTGCTTATGTGATTCAGTTGATTTTGCTTCTCAGAACCTTTTAGATATAAACCTCAAACATATTTCCACTGTTAGATGTTTTGATAATAAGTTCCCATTTTCCCCGTGCATTTATTTATTTATTTATTCATACATATTGAACTACATCAAAAAAAACATGAAATTAAAATTAAAACTGAGAACATTCAAAATGAAAGCATTTACAAAAGTTTAACGTATATAATCTTCAAGAGTTTCACTACTTCAAATGCTTCTGAACTTCAAACTGAATTCACTGTTCATCGTTTTAAGATTATACATAGAAATCTGACGTGTATATAACAATGTGCAAAATATCATATGAGATTTCTTTAAATTAAACAACCGCTGAATGGATGAGCCCACCTCTTTTAAAAATTTCACAGTAACCTACAGACCATTTTTAATGTGACGCATTTTAATGATCTCATCAATATTCAAATATAGAACGAGACATCAGAGATTACAAAAATGGCAACAACGCACTAAAAAAGATTCTCCAAACAGAAAAAATATAATAACTATACGTAAAGAATTAATTAGTCAATGAACATTTAATATTCCAGTGTTGAATGACACAAGAATGATTCCTCGGTATTCTTTTAACAGATTCGATGTTCAAAAAAACTAAATTTGAGCCAAAATTCTGCTCAAAAACAGCTGATCTTCCATCTATCAACATAGCTCTCAAAAGATGGAAGCAATCCTCATTTTCACAACCCTACTCAAGTATCCAAAAAAAAAATAAGTGAGAAGCAACAAGAAATTAGAGAAATAATTATTATTTTCATTATTCTCGGATGTCTACTTATTTTTCCCGAAAATACACAATCATTTTATTTTTGATTCCGGAGAGAGACATTTTTTTCTGAGTCGCGTCTCAAAATTGTATTAGCCAGAAAGAAATTTGTGATTTCGAGCGAGTCTAATTCTTTCAGTATTTTTTTTTTGTTTTTTTGGGTGACAGGAAATAGACTACTTATCATATTTTTCCCCGGAAAACATAGAAATCAAAGCTACAAAGTTCATTAATTATATCAATGAATACAAAAAAAAGAGATCTAATCAAAGGCCTTTTTTGTACGAAAACAATGAAAAATCAGAAATTTGCAACTTGATATATTTGCTATCGGAGAAATAACATGGCATAAAAACAACTGCATTTAAAATTGAAAAAATCATTGTAAACGAGCAAACAAAATAGCGAACATTGAAATGAAGAAATTCTTAAAAATTCATGGTTCCTATTTCTAACTCAGAAGGAATGATCACCAATGTTCAACCCAGATTTCGATGATATTTCGCATAGATGTAGTATGCAGTGAGGTAATTTACCAGTTACCGGGAATTTGTAAGTAAATTTTTATTTTTCGAGATATCGGGGATTATCGATTTTTCGGGTAAAAAAATTCGGCTCAATTTTGAAAATTCATAACTCGGTCAATTTTTGAGTAAAAAAGTTGATCAAATAAACATTTTGATCCTTGAATATCGTACTTTTTGAGAAAAAATAACAGAGATTGTGAAAATTTTTCTAACCTCTGAAAAAATTGAAGAAATCAAAATTTTTGAAAATTTTGATGACAGGTTCGGCATGATCTGATCATGGGGCGTGATCGGGACCTAGTCTATCTTTTTCTACGTCAAAAATTAGGTATATACACATGTTCAAAAATAGGGGCAACCAATATTTGGAGAGAGATAAAAATCGATTTTTGCTGTTTTTCAGTGGTTTTTCACTATAAGAAAAAACTGATATGATAGTTCAAAAGGGAAAAACGACAAAAAAGGTTGAAAAAGTTGTAAAGCGGTCAGAAATAAATGTTTGGAGCATTTACACTGAAAATAAACTCCAAAAACCATTTTTCAAAAAAAAAAGGTTTCACAATGGGGCGCTTTTGCTCTATTTTCACAAATTTCAAAAAAAAAATTCAAAAACCTAAAAATATCATCGTGAGTGTTCGATTTCAAGTTTGTTAATAGAATTAAAGTAAATCTAAAAGTTTTCAAACTTTTTTTAATCGTTTTTCCCTTTTGAACTATCATATCAGTTTTTTCTTATAGTGAAAAACCAGTGAAAAACAGCAAAAATCGATTTTTATCTCTCTCCAAATATCGGTTGGCCCTATTTTTGAGTATGTGTATATACCCAATTTTTGACGTAGAAAAAGATAGACTAGGTCCCGATCACGCCCCATGATCAGAACATGCCGAACCTGTCATCAAAATTTTCAAAAATTTTGATTTCTTCAATTTTTTCAGAGGTTAGAAAAATTTTCACAATCTCTGTTATTTTTTCTCAAAAAGTACGATATTCAAGGATCAAAATGTTTATTTGATCAACTTTTTTACTCAAAAATTGACCGAGTTATGAATGTTCAAAATTGAGCCAAATTTTTTTACCCGAAAAATCGATAATCCCCGATATCTCGAAAAATAAAAATTTACTTACAAATTCCCGGTAACTGGTAAATCACCTCACTGGATACTACATTTATGCAAAATAATATCGAAATCTGGGTTGAACATTGGTGACCATTCCTTCTGAGTTAGAAATAGGAACCATGAATTTTTAAGAATTTTTTCATTTCAATGTTCGCTATTTTGTTTGCTCGTTTACAATGATTTTTTCAATTTTAAATGCAGTTGTTTTTATGCCATGTTATTTCTCCGATAGCAAATATATCAAGTTGCAAATTTCTGATTTTTCATTGTTTTCGTACAAAAAAGGCCTTTGATTAGATCTCTTTTTTTTGTATTCATTGATATAATTAATGAACTTTGTAGCTTTGATTTCTATGTTTTCCGGGGAAAAATATGATAAGTAGTCTATTTCCTGTCACCCAAAAAAACAAAAAAAAAATACTGAAAGAATTAGACTCGCTCGAAATCACAAATTTCTTTCTGGCTAATACAATTTTGAGACGCGACTCAGAAAAAAATGTCTCTCTCCGGAATCAAAAATAAAATGATTGTGTATTTTCGGGAAAAATAAGTAGACATCCGAGAATAATGAAAATAATAATTATTTCTCTAATTTCTTGTTGCTTCTCACTTATTTTTTTTTTGGATACTTGAGTAGGGTTGTGAAAATGAGGATTGCTTCCATCTTTTGAGAGCTATGTTGATAGATGGAAGATCAGCTGTTTTTGAGCAGAATTTTGGCTCAAATTTAGTTTTTTTGAACATCGAATCTGTTAAAAGAATACCGAGGAATCATTCTTGTGTCATTCAACACTGGAATATTAAATGTTCATTGACTAATTAATTCTTTACGTATAGTTATTATATTTTTTCTGTTTGGAGAATCTTTTTTAGTGCGTTGTTGCCATTTTTGTAATCTCTGATGTCTCGTTCTATATTTGAATATTGATGAGATCATTAAAATGCGTCACATTAAAAATGGTCTGTAGGTTACTGTGAAATTTTTAAAAGAGGTGGGCTCATCCATTCAGCGGTTGTTTAATTTAAAGAAATCTCATATGATATTTTGCACATTGTTATATACACGTCAGATTTCTATGTATAATCTTAAAACGATGAACAGTGAATTCAGTTTGAAGTTCAGAAGCATTTGAAGTAGTGAAACTCTTGAAGATTATATACGTTAAACTTTTGTAAATGCTTTCATTTTGAATGTTCTCAGTTTTAATTTTAATTTCATGTTTTTTTTGATGTAGTTCAATATGTATGAATAAATAAATAAATAAATGCACGGGGAAAATGGGAACTTATTATCAAAACATCTAACAGTGGAAATATGTTTGAGGTTTATATCTAAAAGGTTCTGAGAAGCAAAATCAACTGAATCACATAAGCAGTTGAACAAAATGAGATTTAGTTATAATATGCCAGCCCAAGATTGTAGTTTTTGAAAGTAGGACTTTTCTAGAAACAATATCTATGTATTTTGAGGCACATTTTTTCATATCTATTTCGTTCAAAATCACATTTCTTTTTTCCCACAAAAGTGCATTCCAGTTACTTTTTTTAATGGTGAAGTTTAGTGCCAATGCTCTTTTCGATTCGTACTTTTTTTGTTAGAAAAAACGATACTTTTCTGACACAAAATTGTCCTGAATGACTTTAGGAATATTTAAAATACCTTTGTGCTTTATTCTTAATATCAGCTCAAATCTTTATTGATTTTGAAAAGCCTCCCAC